>PVIC010008431.1:15592-48270 GCA_004025085.1 Thryonomys swinderianus | reverse complement strand
GGGCCGGAGGGTTAGCTCAGTGGTTCCGGCGCCTGCCTCGCAAGCGTAAGGACCTGAGTTCGATCCCCGGTTACCACATATAATGCTGGGCGTGGTGGCTCACGCCTGTAATCTCAGCACTCGGGAGGCAGAGACAGGAGGATTGCTGAGTTCGCGGTGGCTTGCCTGGGCACCATAGTGAGCTCAGGGCCAGCCTGAACTACAAAGCAAGACCCTGTCTCCAAAAAGAAAAAAAAAAAAAAACTTACTAAAACCCACAGAAAACCAAACATTGCCCCCTCCCACCCAAAATGTGTGGCTGCTACCGCCCCTCCTACCAATTTACATCTTCAGTCTGAATCTCTCTTCTCTCCTTCCCTGTAGATTTGCATCTGCCTTTGGCCTCAGCCAGTCTAACGTGAACCCTTCCTTCAAGGCCTCCCAAAAATGAGTTAAACAAAGACTAAATTCTGTCATAGTTGTGTTAAAAAATGCTCTTGTTGAGATACACTGTGGTGTAGCATGGTGAGCATGCTTCTTCACAGCAACAAGTATGAAACGCAACTCTACACTACCAGTGCATTACTGGCTTTATTGGGCCAGAGAGCATTGACTGTACCAATAATGCCTTGTCTCCAAGGAACTTTTGGGGCAAGTCAAACTTTCTTGATCAATTTTCTTATCAGAGAACTACAGTGATAACACCTGCCATTTGTTATACACTAACATTGTACCAGGCACTGACACCAATCATTTAAATTTTAACCCTATAAAGTCTACTCTCTTTTTATTTCTTCATTTGCAGGTGGATAAACTGAGCCTTAGAGAAACTTATCCCAAGTCTGTTTCTTGTTATAACCTTATTATAACTACTTTTTCTTTCATCTTGCATAAAACAGTATACATATAATGTATGTTAAAGTTCTCCTAGTAAATGTTATTTCTGATAATCTATATCATTAATTATTTAAGTAGTTTTCAGCAGATGAGTTTAGCTATGTTGTGTCATTGAGGAAGATTAGCCTATAATAACTAGTAATCTATACTATGATTAAAAAAATTTCTGTAGATGACTATGCTAATTTATTTTTCATACATATAGCTGTGCCTGTGTTTCACTACAGTTATATGTCTCAGGTAAGCCAACATAACCCTTTGGAATTGTATTTAGTACAGATCTGTATTCAAGATTTCTCTTGAAAGGGCTCCAGTGAAAATCACAATTCCATGACATTGTGGTTCTGATTAGAAAACTCTATACATAATGCATTTCTGTATGACTTTGGCAAGTTCCTTTATTTCCCTGAGCCTCAGCAACCATATCAGAAAATAGAACCATAACACCCAGTCTTTCCACATGTGAAAAGACACACAGTAGGTACTGATCCATGTAATCTGTTTGTCTTCTAATAGTGAGCTACCCAGAGCTGTTGGTACCACTTCCCCACTCTCATGATAGTGTTTTCATTATCAGGAAATAAAATAAAAATAGCCCCTGGAAGAAAAATATACTGGTATTCTATTCTCCCTACATCATGAGCAAAACTTGTACCTTGAACCTTCTATCACATATTACTAGTGCACGTTGTTATTATGTATTGGAAGGATATCTTTTTATTCTAATTTTCTCCATTTTCAATCTACATTTCCTTTAGTATGAATACATTTTCTGCTAAAACTCAGAAAATTGGCCTAGGGATTTAGCTCACCAGCGCCACACCTGCCTGGCAAGTGCAAAGTCCTGAGTTCAATTCCAAATAACCCCCACCCCCGCGCGCCCTGGGGGGGGGAACAACTCAGAAATTTCACAGTTGTAAATAATTCTTGGTTCATAATATCCCTTTTTTTCTAGAGAATGTAAAGGCTATATACAATTAATAACGTTAGGAGACAGAATTAGTCTGAGCCTTTGGATTAGATAGATGATTTTAGTAAGACTGTCATGAACAGATTTAATTAAATTATGTTTTGGTACTATGATGGAAAAGTATGTGAATTCACATTACTATTTACATCCATGTTTTAAAATTTTTTATTATCAAAATTTCCTTCAGCAAGAATATAATAGAAATGAGCATTTAATCTCTGATTTGTGCTTGTATAATTATAGCAATAAGATTTCTGGGGGTTTTAAATAGCTTTCAAATGTCAGTCTAAATAGTTACTATGGGGTAAGTGCTTGAGCTAATGAAAGTATTTTCCCAGTCTTTCAGGTGAGGCATAAGAAGCCAAGCTTTATTTTTGTCTGTAAAATAACTCTTAATTCCTTTTTATAAATATAGATATAAAGTCTGGTCAAAGGCCAATTCTGGTTCATATCTACTGATGGTAATTTGCCCCTGCAGTTTAAATTTGGCTTAGTATTTTGCTGCCTTAAATTACTGTGTGGCATTTCTGTATTCCCATAACCACTGTCATATCCGATCCTTGTGGTAAGTCAAGTATATGTGTATTTCTTTTAACTTTGCAATTTATATGGGAGTCAAATAAGATAAATTGTAAATGGGAAGTTTTAGTTGTTTGAAAGCATTTGTGCTGTCAGAATTTTGGCAGTGATTTTTTTAATAGCTACTTTTAAGATTTTTTCCTTAAACTGGTTATAGGCAATAACATAAATTTAACCACAAATTGGTTTGATTTTTAAAAACTGATCTTCTTACTTGTGTCTTCTGATTTTAAGCCTTTTATTGTCCACATTATTAATATGGGTTGTTTTTTTTTCATACAAACATGCTAGCATATTCATTAAGATATATATTCCTTGGAATAGAAAAATGGTTTGGTTAATTGATTCGTGTAAATATTAGCTTTGTTTCTTGGTTTTAAAACTCCAGGAAATCTACAGGGAGAGCAAGACAGTCATGCACAGGAAGTGCTAAGAGCTTCCTGAAAAGTACAGTGAGCTTCTGTGGGGAGAAAGGAACCCTTCTCCACTGTTGTGGGATTGTAGACTTGTGCAACCATTGTGCAGATCCATGTGGAGATTTCTCAGAAAACTAGGACTAGGGGTCCCATTTGACCCTGCTAGGAATAAACCCAAAAGAATTTAAAAAATCATATTGGAAAGACAGATGTACACCCTTGTTCATAGCACCTCAGTTCGTGATAGCTCAATCTTGGCAACAACCCAAATGCTCATCAACTGGAGAGTGGATAAAGAAGATGTGTGTGTGTGTGTGTGTGTATTTTTAATAAAATGGAGTATTATTCTGCCACAAAAAATGACAAAATTGATTCATTTACATGCAAATGGATACACCTGGAGGACACGCTGAGTGAAATCAATAGATCACAGATAGGCAAATACTGGATCTTCTCACTGATATGAGCAACTGTAGATGCAAATGAGCTCTAGAAAGTATGACAGTCTTTGTAGAATGGGAAATTTCCAAAGGAAATTTGGTATGGGGATGTAATGAGGGAAAGGAATAAATATGATTCTGAAAGAAAATAAAAGAGCATGTATATAGGGGGTGGGGAGGTGTGGGTGGGTGGGGATATGGGTAAAAAATAAGAATTACTTGTGTCATATATTGGTGCAAATTCCCCAATGTTATGTGTGATTGTGAGATGTATATAAATTGTACCAATAAAGTATTCAATTAAAAAAGAAGTACAGTGAGCTAAAACATGTAGTGGTGTTTGAATACTGCCAGTGTTCAGTGAGCTAGATCCACTCTGGTATTTTGAAGACCCAGTTTATTTGTACTGTATCTTATTTAATTTCTCATAACTGATATTCTTCCATGTCAGAAATAGTCATTTCTCTTTAAAACATTAAAGTATTAGCATAAAATTAAACTACTCTGCAACCCTACCCCACCATCATTTTGAAGGAAAATTATTCTTGATTTAATAAGAGAGGGTTGGAGATGTAGTTGAGGCTCCAGGTTCAGTCCTCGGTGCCGACAAGGGGAGTGAGAGAGAGAGTATAAGAAAACCAAGTGTACTTTCTTAATTCATGACTTTTTTTTCAGTCAGCAGTTAAAAGGCTCAGTAATAATTTCATATCTTTACTTTTTTTAACCAAGGTTAACATTCTCTCATAAGGAAGACTTACACATTTATTCCTTGTTCTCCTTGATTTATGTTTTTCCTCTTATACATCAAAGATTAATAAACTTCAGCACCAATTGTATGTGTGGATGCCAAGAGATCCCATTGCAACTTCATAAATTCTGTGCATAATATAAAAGTACACATGTTCTCTGCCCTTAAGAAATGTTTTAATACTTTGGATGAACCAAAAACTAGAAATAAATTGATACCTCAGTTCATAAGCTTTTTTTTTTTTTTTTTTTTTTTTTTTTTTTTTTTTTTTTTTTTTTTTTTTTTTTTTTTTTTTTTTTTTTTTTTTTTTTTTTTTTTTTTTTTTTTTTTTTTTTTGAGACAGGGTCTTGCTTTGTAGTTCAGGATGGTCCTGAATTCACTGTGTAGCCCAGCCTGCCTCAAACTCACAGCAATCCTCCTGCCTCTGCCTCCTGAGTGCTGGGATTACAGGCATGAGCCACCACACCAGCCACTGTGGTATGTGATACCGGGGATGGAACTCTGGATCTTGGGCTTACCAGACAGATGCCATGCTGGAACCAATGAGCTAAATCGCCAGCCCTCACAAATTTAATTCTTCCCACGATTGTGTCATAAACTAGACTGATCACAAACCAAGTCACATTTCCCTGTAAGATAACATTGATCCTAATCATTGAATTTGATTGTTCTCAACCAATTTGCCTTGCAACCAGAATTGTGGAAAGAACTAAGTTTATAAAGCAAGATACCACTCACTGTACAACGTATTTCAGGCCAACTTTAAGTTTAAGTAGAAAATGACTAAAACTACAACTAGAATTCAAAGTGAAAAATCCTTAGTAGGATTTAATATGCTTTATAAATAAAGAACTGTGATTTTAAACCAGGGAGAGAATTGTTAGGTACTACAAATGTATTCATAGTCCCATGTTGTTCTTACAATCAGCTTATTATCCAGCATCTAAGGAACATCATTACTGTGTCAAGGAGGGCCAGAGATTTAGCTCAGTGGTTCCAGCACCTGCCTAGAAAGCACAAGGTCCCTGGGTTAATGCCAGGTAACCACATACAACAATACCTGGTGTGGTGATTCACACCCACCAGCAATCAGTACCACATATCACAAATGCTGGGTTTGGTGGCTCAAGCCTGTCATCCCAGCACTTGGGAGGAAGAGGCAGGAGGTGTGCTGAATTTGAGGCTTCCCTGAGTGAGCTCAGGGTCAGCCTGAACTACAAAGCCAGACCCTGTCTCAAAAAAAAAAAAAAAAAGACATGGAATGTATATTATATCTTGTTACTTTTACAACCTGATGACACAGGTAATATTGTTATCATTTTACTGTTTAGTCTTAGGGTTACATAATTTACCTAAAGCTACACTACTTGTAACTAGTAAAGTAGAAACTCAAATTCTGGACACCCGGCTCTTACTCACTAATATATCTAGTCCACAGTTTATAAATGAGGATTCTTACGCTCAAGAATAATTACTTACACATGTTCAAACAGCAAGAAATGGCAAAACTGAGATTAAACCACGTTTCCAAAGTATTAGGCTGAACCATGTAAAATTGCTGAGAGTTGACTGTGTACAAAGAGCAACAAAAGTAACAAATAGGCCAGATAAGGAAGGGGATCTCAGCTGGGCATTACAGGTTTGGGAGGAATTAGCACGAAGGAGAGAGTAGAATGTTGATCACGCTGTTCAGGCCCCCTTTGTAAGAGTGGCTTGGCTGATCCTATGGTGCTGAAAAGACCTATCTGATAAGGAGCTTAAAACTTATTGTAAAAGCATTTTGAAATTTCTGAAGTGGTTTCATTATACACCCAAGATAAAAGTAAAACTTCAAGAGTTTTTTTTTATTATTTTATGATTTTATATCAGAAGTTGTAATAGTCCCTTTTGTTTTTTAGCATTTCAATCTATTGTGGGTTTTCCACAATTAAAAAGCACAGAATTTTAACACTGTGTAAATTCTGTAAGTCACATAGTCTGGCCCCCTCGCCAGATAAAGAAAACTAGTTATTAAAATGACCTAAACCAGACCACATATAATCAACACTTATGTCTTGGTACTTTTCACTGTCATATTGACTCCCATTTTACTTGATTCAGTTTGTGTTCACACATTGAAACTGGACAGAAGGGTCTTTATAAATGTGTTAAAATGTTTTACTTTTTTGTAATATTTGAGTCTCCCTTTGATATTAATACCAAAAGAAAAATGCGTTTTTAAAATTATTTAATTTATGAAATATTAATACATAAAAATATAAATAATTCATATGCTTGAAACCTGATAATAAAGTGGAACTCATGAGCTCATCACCGAGCTTCAGCATTAAACACTGGGCACAGCAGCACCACTGTAATCCCAGCACTTGCAGGATGAGGCAATAAGACCACAAGTTCAGGCCTGGGCAATTTAGGAACCCAATAAGATCTTGTATCAAAATAAAAACTTTAAAATAGGCTGGAGTACGGTAGATAGGCTCATGGTAAAGGCTCTGTGTTCAATCCCCAGTACCACCAAAGAAACCAAAGTGTGGAACGTCATCAATCCCAGTGAGAGGCCATGTGTGTTTGTTAGCTGGAACTTCCCTGCCAGCCTCCCACCACCCCACGATGCTACATGGTATCATGTGCCATGTTTTTGAACTTCATAAATACCTTTCTCTGCATAAGAAATTCTTACCTTACATGCATGTGATGAATGTTTTATCAAATGCCTGTTATGCATCCATTGAGGTTTTTTTCCTTAAATATGATAAATTACATTAATAGAACTCACAGAGTTTGCATTTACTGGATAACCTAAACTTTTTAAATGATTTCTTTTGTGTTTATATTGCCAAATTCCTTTTGCCTCATACACCTTTTGGGGCTTTTGACTTTGTGTCTTTTTCATGAGAGTGGCTAGTATTTTTTTCTTTCTCATACTGTTCATGTTTATTGACCAGATTTTATTGCTTTTACAGAATGAGTCAAGAAGTTTTTCCCCCTTTCTCCTTTTTAGAATAATTTAAGGCTGGAAATGTCACTTT
This sequence comes from Thryonomys swinderianus, assembly GCA_004025085.1. Taxonomy (NCBI): domain Eukaryota; kingdom Metazoa; phylum Chordata; class Mammalia; order Rodentia; family Thryonomyidae; genus Thryonomys; species Thryonomys swinderianus. The sequence continues at coordinate 41,212 of PVIC010008431.1, read as the reverse complement.
CTTGAATACTTAATAAAGTACTTGTAAAACTCTCTGAATGTGGTATTTTACTTAATGTATATAAACTTTGGCAGTTTATATATTTTTGAGAATTTTTCCTTTCACTTAACTTTTTAAATTTATTAGGCACAGAATTTCTATCTTATTTGCTCAGTTTTAAAAATATGTTTCTGTTCTTCTCTTGGGGATCTTTGCGTAACTGTAGTTTATGTTCCTTGCTTACAAATTCTCAGTGCCTTCTGCTATTTTCTTTTAAATATTTAGCATTAAATATTTTGTTGTTTCTTTTGTTGCATCCTTCAGTTTGAAGATTTTTAAATTTTCATTTTGTTTTCTTTGACCAGTGAATTAGTTAGAAGGGCTTTGTACTTTCTAGCCATAGGATTTTAAAGTTAATTTTGAAGTCAGTGCAGAGGATAGCTGCATTTTGATTTACATGAGACCTTTTTTTGTTTTTTAGATTTGCTTTATGGCTTACCTCATGACCAGTTTTCATGAATATTCCTAAGGATTGAAAAGCATGTCTGTTCTCCATTTGCATGGCCTAGAGTTTTTTTTTTATGTGGAGCTGAGGGTCTACTATGTGTTTTAGGTTTTGGCCTGCTTTTATATATCATTTTTAGAAAAATATGGAAGTATGTCACTTTGAAGATGCACTTTTCCTTTATCTTGCTTTGGCTTTTTGCTTTACCTATTAGTTTGTGTATGAGTAGAGCATACAAATTGTGAACTGTCATTATTGTGAATTAAATCATGTTTTTTAAATCTTTCTATAGTAACTTTTTTGCCCTTAAAATATGTTTTCTGTAATAGTAAGGTAGATATTTAATTTCATTCTGGATATTTTTGTCTATTTTTTTAATTCTTTAACTTTGTTTTCTTTCTCTTATGCTTTTTATTATTTTTTTCTCCTTTGCCATCTTTTGAATTGAATAAATTAATTTTCTCATTTTTCTTTGTTTCAGAGTTGTATTTTACTTTCAGTAAATAACTTTGAAATTTTGCCAACTTCGTTAAAATCTTTACTCATTCTAAGCAGTAATAAGATTTTAAAATTAGTGTTCTACTTATGGTGTTATTACTTTGAATAGTAATTTCTTTACTGTCTTATTTATTTTCTTGGTAACTGTAAATTAGAAACTTACTGTAACAATATTTCACTATATAGATGTATGCTTTGTTTATTAATGTTCCTTCCTAATGACATCTTGGTCCTTTTATCACAGAGAAAGTTTTTGTCTTTTTAAAGTATAATGCTTAGAGATAGGTATGGTTTAAGTCTGAACAATAAATTTAGTTTTGCTCATCTGAGAGTATTATTCTGACCCCATTCATTACATTTTTGTTGCCTAAACAATTCTAGATAGGCAGTAAATTATTCTCCTGTATTTTTCTGGCTTCTCATGTTATAACCATTGAGAATTTAATTCATATATTCTTTTCTAAGTATAAATATACTTCATCCAAAATTTATGTGACTAGTTATATTTCAGAGATGAGATTTTTTTTCAGATTTTAAAATATTTGCATACATATAATGAGACATCTTAGGGATAAGACTCAAGTCTGAATATGAAATTCACTTGTGTTTCATGTGTACCATATAATATATAAGTAGGGATCAAGAAAGAGTGCTTTAAAATCACATTTTTGTACATTATTTTTAGTGTATTTATGTGTTTTGACTCTGACCTCATGATATCAGTCGACATGGAAGTTTCTACTTGTGGCATTATGTCAGCACTCTAAAGTTTTGCGTGTCAGCATTTCTCATTCAAACTTCTGCACAGGAATGCTCAACCTGTGAAGTCCTTGCCCTCTGTCTGCTTTTTCTATCTTTTGTCTGTCTTCTAGAATCTAAGTATGTCCATATTAACCTTAGGATGTGAGTTTTCTCTAATTTTTCTGCTTGAGATTTGTCATGATTAGAATTATTGTACCTTCCTTTGAAGGTAAGAAATTTTTTCGCATTTTCCCCTCATTTTCTTTCCTTAATATATGTTTGTGACACATAATAAATACATTCATCATTGACTATTGGTTCATATCACATCTTAATCCTTTTTATTTCCCCTTTTCCTTACTTCTGTCCCATCGTCCCCTATTCCTAGATACCTTTCTTATATCCACAATGTCTTATCTCCCTGTTTCCTACAGTGTTTTACTTTGCTGCTAAATTCTTTCATAGGTGCATAGCATATACATTTTTTTCTCTCCCATCTGAAACCATGACAAAGACTGATTTACTACTTTTCTTTACTCAATTCACTCTGCCTGAGACAAAGCCTTCTCTGATTTACAGCCTTAAATAGAGGTTTCTCCCGTAGTAATTCCATACTGTGAAGGCCAAGAATTATTGTGAACTTTTCAGTTCATCCAGCATTCAAACCAAAGGCTAGAGGGCACTGACATTCCCTTGAAACCCCTCGGGCTAACATTAAGTCTTTCTTCTCTTTTCATCTTCCGATCTCAAGAATATTTTACTTTCTTACAAGCTCATCAGTTTTGAAAGGGTATCACGTGTGAATGATATAGAATTTAATTATGTACGTGTGTGTGGGATATTTTTAAAGTGCATTTTCAGGAGTGTTTAATCAAGAATCATATTTGTTCCTGTTGCTCTTCCCTGTAGGTGAGCAGTAGGTCATCCAGTCCTAGTATCAGAATGATCACTACCTCAGGACCAACCTCAGAAAAGCCGACTCGAAGTCATCCATGGACCCCTGATGATTCCACAGGTGATCAGTCCAGTTCTCCATTGTAATAGGAAGTTGAAGTCATCATGTTTATGGTCATTTAGCCCTATCCTTTACAAAAGCAAGCAATAGATAGTTTATATTTTCAAATTGATAAAATCAGCTATTCTGTGATAACTTGAATAATTTGTCACAATGTTAGTATTAAAGTCTGTCTAGAGGTAGTCATGGAATATGTCTATTGTGGCTGTTCACTAAATGATGTGTTTTAGTAAAATTAACTTTTCCCCATCATAGAGAATGCCTTAATAAATACTCAGCAACACATTTAAATGATAATTTTTATTTATATTTTATGAAGTCAGAGAGGGAAAAGTGATCTCTTAGATCTTGAAAAATTAAGCCATTTGGGATTTTATATAAGATCAACTGTGTTATTAATAGTGATAATTAGTTTGAAATTTAAAAGTCAGCTTTCTGATTTTGCAAACTAAAATGGGACTCATTTATTTATAAATATTTGGCATGGTCTAGACAAGTTTATAATTTAATTTAAAAAATTAACTGAGTGATTTTCCTCTGTGTCATGTAAGTTAGAACTATGTTTAGCCCAGGGTGTACACTCTAGTTTTAGTAAGTTTAAATTTAGTGGTGGCAAAAACCTCTAAGTTTCATCCCTCACTCAGCTCACTACTACTCATCACATGAGTAGAACTCATCCTAAGCAGGGAGACATGTAAACAGGAAGATGCTCTTTCTGGATTTTGCTATTGGCATTCAGATGATATCAGCTCTTTTTGCTTCCCGAACCAAAGGAGCACCCCTCACATTACAGCATGTGCCTGGGCTTAGTACTTGGCAAAACGTCCTAACTCCAGCATAGACTAATCTACTATGGCAGACTATCAGTTCATGGGAGTAAAATAAAAATTCTTATAAATATCTCCTATGATTCCTATCTCCACTGATTCCACTTCATGTATGTGTCTATCCATTTCATTTTTCTTTTCCAGTAGCTGGAAATACCACAGAATACCAATAGCTAGAAAATCTTACCAGGCCCAAGTTGTAATAGCAACTGATTTATTTTTGTTTTCCTTGAAAGAGATTGCAGATGTATCCCTGCATAGAAATTGTCTCCCTGATAGAATAACTTGTAGGGAACAAATAGGTAAATGCTTCTGACCTGGGAAAAAATTATGAGTATAAACTTAAAGCAACCTAATGAATTAAAATTTTAATTTCTTAGGCTGTCTGTATATTTTCAGAGAAAACTGAAGAGTATAACAATTTACTAATCATAGCAGATAGTGACTGTTCTATTTCTACTTGTAATATGATATCAGTAGATATATAGAAAAACACATATACACAGAGGATCAAGTGAAAAAAATACCTACACCCAGTGGAGGGAATCCACATAGGAAGAAGCTTACTCAGGAGTTTCTTTCTGTTCTTAGTTCTTGAGTGCAAAAACAGACGTGCAAGGGATAGCCCAGTCCTTGTAACCATAATTAGAATCACCATACACAAGATGATGAACTCATCACAGTATATAATTACCTTCAAACTGCACAGTATCAACTGAGTGTTTTAATAGGAGAGAAATCAAATAACACCTGTCATGATCAACTTTTTCAGATTGTTTCATCATAAAGCAGATAGTAGAAGGCAGCCTTGCACATGAAGGAAGTGCATACTTAGAGACTAGGAGATAACAGGTGTGTGTTTAGGGGCCAGAAGAGAGACTTTGCCTAATTTAACCAAGCCAGCCTGAATCTTAACATTCAGGAGAAGAGTTTACATTTGATTAGCAATTGAAATATTAAAAATAAACTCTTGTGGACTAACCTTGCTATCTTGTGACTAATTGAAGCTCAGTTGCAATTTAGCTGTAAATGAGAAAGTAAAATCTTACTTCTTGGTCTTACAAAAAAAGTTGAAATTCAGTAAATTTAAATTGCTTACCATGGAAAGACATCACTAAAATAACAGTGCTTGGGCTTTTTTCCACTCCCGTATACTGTGAGACATTGATGTATTGTACTTACTTCTAAAATACATTTCATATACATATAATTATTGGTACAATGTGGTATTAAGTATCAGTAACTTAGGAAAGACTAATGGAAGTAAAAATGTTAAGTTGAGGAATCTTTTCAAGGTACTTAATTTTTCCTGTAAGTCAGGGGATATCATTTTTACTGTTTTGATTTTATGGAAAGCAGCCTATGTGTGATTGTGTAGTTTGAAACTATTAGTGTGGTGAGGAGAAAGCTGATTGGAGAAATAACAAGTATAGTTCTTGTTTAGTACTTTGAAGAATGTTTATGTTAGAATGTTTTAAGGGTATCTTAAGGCTTTGCCAGGCCCAACTCTTTTCGTTTATCCATGTTTCCACTGTTTAATCACTTACTTTTTCAGTTTGAAATACAGACATGACTATTTAAAATGCCCCCTTTTTTTCCCATTTGTTATCATCAGTAATAATCACTTATTGTTACCACCAGGAGTGGAGGCTTGGTACATACCAGCATTGCGTGGTATTTCTTTTATGCATTATTATCTCATTAGCTTTGATTTAGCTTGTTAGCTTCAGTAGTTACTTAAAGCACTTTTTTTTTAAATTTTTATCTTTTTTGGTACATTGTACATACACATCATGATCACACTCTATATTGGGAGTTTGTACCAGTATAGGATACAATTTAATTCTCATTTTTCCCCCATTCCCCTACCCACCCCACAACCCTCCACCCCCTAAATATATAAGCTTTGTTTCCCTTTTTTATTACCATCACATTCTGTACCCCTCATTACTCACTCCTCCACCATATGTCCCTTTGCATATTTTCTATTTCACAGTATCCATCATACATTCTAGAACTTACTAACATCTTCATTTTCTCATACCAGAGAACAGATAACGATATTTACACATCTGTGACCTATTTATTTCACTTTGGAATATGTCCTGAAGGTACATCCATTTGAGTATAAATGACCCAAACTTATCATTCATTAAGTCAGACTAATACTACATTTTATAGAAAAACCACATCTTCTTTATCCAGTCTCCAGTTGATGGGCATTTGGGTTGTTTCCAAGATTGAGCTATCACAGACTGAGCTGCTATGAAATGGGTGCACATATGATATGATTCTTTTAATTCTTTTGAGTATATTCCTAGCAGGGCAATAGCAAGATCAAATGGGACCTCTAATCTTAGTTTTTGTCAGAAGGGGGTGGGGTGGCAGGGATTGGGCAAGAGGAAGCAGAAGGTGTAGCTCAGCAGTATCAAGGCCTGGTTTTAATCTCTAGCATTGCAAATTTTTTTTAAAAAATAGAGTATCAATCATCAATAAACTCAGCCATCAAACCTCCTCCATATCATGCTGGACTCAGTGTATGTGTGTGTTGTCAGCCTGGCCTTGGTTTTGTATCCACAGCACTCTACTAAGTTATGGCAGCTTTTCCACTTTCAAAACATGAAAGCTATCTGGCCGGGCGTGGTGGCTCACGCCTGTAATCCCAGCACTTGGGAGGCAGAGACAGGAGGATTGCAGAGTTCAAGGCTTGCCTGGGCTACATAGTGAGCTCAGAGCCAGCCTGAACTACAAAGCAAGACCCTGTCTCAAAAAGAAAAAAAAAAAAAAAAACATGAAAGCTATCTGTTCAAATTATTTGATAAAATTTACTGGAATTGTTCGAAGTTTAACTCTTTATGGCATGACATTGAGCCACAGGGCTAAACCTTGTTTTTATATCCATATTTTTATATTCATATCAATATGCTTTTGTCATATTGCTCTTTTCTGCATTGTTTCCCATCAGGAAGGTTTAGATTAGAGTCTGTCTAGATTGAGAGTGACCCCAGAAGGGAATGCTTATTCTTTTGCTTTTCCCACTTGCACTGATGTTACAGTTGACTCGGCCCTGTGGTAAACACAGCACAATAAAGAGATATGGGCTTTGATTAGGTAGGGTCAATTAGGGACTGAATTTAAAATGGAAAGGTCACATATGACTGGCTTTGTTTTTAATTAAAGAAGTGAATACAAGTACATTGTGTTCTCTTCAGTTCATAGTTGACTTAGATTGTAAAATATGATTGTACTTTAGTATTTATAATAAGGTGCCTCCTTTTACCTTTAGAATGAAAATTGACCTTTTTCATTACTAATAGCAGTAACTTTTTATGTAATGGTATTTACTTCAGGGAAGGGGCATGATATCTCATGCATGCTTTCTTGTGGTTTATAATTATTGATAATAAAGTATATAAAATGTTTGAATTACAGATACCAATGGATCAGACAACTCTATCCCAATGGCTTATCTTACACTGGATCACCAATTACAGGTGAAAGAGCACTTTTCCACTGAACATTGCTTTGTTCTCCTTACGGTTTTTGTTCTGTTTTGTTTTGAGGTAGGGTTTTACCATTGTAGTTCAAGCTGGTTTTGAACTTACTATATAACCCAAGCTGGCCTCAAACTTATGACAGTCCTCGTGCCTCAGCCTCCCAAGTTATGGGATCATAAGTGGGTTCCCCCACACCTGATGGAGGCTTATCTTTGAAGCTGGCAATTCTGTTCTTGTCTGTCATTGTATGTTTATTTATACTTTCAGTTGCCCTCCTTAAACTTTAAAATCAAAGTAAATGATTTTAAGTTTATCTTATTTAAGAGTGGCCAAATTATATATTATTCTCCTAACAATCATCTTAAAATAAATACACATCTTTGTTCCAAACTCCCAAGCATAGGGCTTTCACTTTTTAATTTTAGGGCACTGAAATGTAAAACTCATATAAGGTCATCCATATGTAATATATTTTGTATTGTGCTCTTGGGTTCATAGTGACTGAAAATATAAATAATATACTTCAGTACCTCTTCATCTGTATGATCTGTGTACATCTCTTGGGGGGGTCACTCACAGGGACACTCACTGGTAATCGTAACTACTCAAGAGGATCGCAAGTTCAAGGCCAGCCTGGGCCACTTAGCCAGAACTTGTTAGCACCCTAAAATGTCATTTCAGGGACTATGAGTAGTGCAGGCCCCGTCCTCTGGAAAATGAAAATGTTAAAACCACAGTATCAGTTTCTGAGCTAACTCTGACAAAAGGACACAGATTTTCCTAAGGCATAGTTAACATTTTATTTTTAAACTATTGCTGCTTTAGTGCTATAAAAATATATCATAGTCTCTGTCTTAACTCTCATCTTAGCTAGATACTAAGATTTGACTTAATCATGTTTTAACATTCCTGGTTTATTTTCAGCCTCTAGCACCGTGCCCAAACTCCAAAGAGTCCATGGCAGTGTTTGAACAGCACTGTAAAATGGCACAAGAATATATGAAAGTTCAAACAGAAATTGCATTGCTTTTGCAACGAAAGTAAGTCTTTTATAAGTTAAAAAATAAGTAACAGTATTTTGATTTCAAAATACATTAGGGCAGTAACATTATTTGAAGACATGAAAAATTTAATTTTAGAATTAGTCATTAATCGTATTTTTAGGTAGAGATTCACAGTACATTTCAAGCACCCTTTGATCCTGTGTTTTTATTCAAAGCTCAACCCTTTTGACTATGCAATATTATATTGGAATTAAGGGAAGTAAACTGGTACCATATCCCAAATTGTTTTATGTTCCCAGAATTTTAAAGTTAAAAGTTAGATCTATTATTTTCTTGATCACTGGTTTACTGACATTTAGTTGTCCTTTGTCTTACAAACACTGTTATAGATGCATTTTTTCCTGCTGTATGTTTAAGAGAGCACTACTACTTGTTGCAGGGCTGTAAGTCATATCTGAGTGCTTTTCCAGAGAATTTTATACTAATATGTGATTTTCTGAGAGTTACAAAAACTACCTTCTTCCCATTGTTAAGAAATCTAGTCTAGTTTCCACACTACACAGTTCTTTTTGAAAAAGAAAAATTTCAGTTTTCTTAAGCTTGACCCTCATGAAATTTTATACCTAAAAGCCAATTTATGAATAGAAACTAAAATCAAATTTTATAGGAAAAATAATGGTCGGCAACTATGTGTATGTAAGGTGATAGAATTCCCTATATTAATTTAATTAATTTACTGAAGTTTTTTTATGAATCTATGAAAAGTTTTGTTTGTGCTTGAAAATAAAAGAAAAATAGTGTTATCACAAAATTTATTGATATAGTCATGTAGGAAATTAAATATTACAATCTGGAAAATGGGTAAATCATTGTGGAACTGCTAACATTTTGTATTGGGAAAAATCTGTGCTTCTTACCTCACATAATTTATCATTCTCAACCTTTTGAAAGAAGAGTTCTCTGCTAGAAGAAATAAATGTGTGAAGTAATGTGAAAATTGTGACAGTTTTCATCAATTTAAGGACTACTTTATTGTTTATTTCCAGTAACCTCATAAGTTAATGCTTATTTATCCCCCATAACGCCCACCAGCAGTCCTATACCACAGTGCTGGGCGTGGTGGCTCATGCCTGTAATCCCAGCACTCGGGAGGCAGAGGCTGGAGGATTGCTGAGTTCAAGGTTTGCCTGGGCTACATAGTGAGCTCAGAGCTAGCCTGAATTACCAAGCGAGAACCTGTCTTAAAAAAAAAAAAGAGAGAGATTTAAGACCTCTGTTGCATTTAAAGGAATATAATTGAAATATTGAAAACGTTTGCAAACCTAAGTGGTTTAAGTGTAGAACTTGGTATTATTCTTACTGTTTTAAAATGGGAAAGGCTTTAAGTTGGAGAGCATCTCTTTTAATTAGCTTGCAGATGTTCTAATAACTACCAGTCAGTATTGTAGTTAAACAGAATTATGAGTTCAGAATAGAAATGAATATGAGTATAAAAGTAGAATGTGAATTATAAAAACTTAGAATGATACTTTTCTGTAGACAGAGCCTCTTTCCCTCCTCCTCACACAAACAATATCAAATACAAGACCCTGAAATTTTACCTACTTCACTAATTGGGTGCAGCTACTTAAAGGATTATGGTTATACCAGCAGAGTAGGTGATAGTTTCTATTCTGACTCCTGCTTCTGTTCTTGTAGTGAACTTAATGACACAGAAAGATATACTCAGAGTAAAAGTTCTTAAGTGAACTTTCACTGTGAGCTACTAAGGTATGGATTTCCCATCACATGTAATATCTCTTATATGACACTTGTTTTTAGGCAAGAACTAGTTGCAGAATTGGACCAGGATGAAAAGGACCAGCAAAATACATCTCGCCTGGTACAGGAACATAAAAAGCTTTTAGATGAAAACAAAAGCCTTTCTACTTACTACCAACAATGCAAAAAGCAACTAGATGTCATCAGAAGTCAACAGCAAAAACGGCAAGGCACTTCATGATCTCTGGGACCGTCACGTTTTAGGAAACATGAAGAAAAACTTTTTTTTTAGGAAAAGAAAAACCTTTATGACAACTCATGAGTGTTAGCTTTTTGGCGTGTTCTGAATGCCAGCTGCCTCTTTTTGCTGCGTTTGTTCCGTCATTTATTTCCTTCTCATGGTGGATATGCAGTTCCGTTGTCCTGTATGATGAGATCTGTGACTCGGAAGAGCAGCTCTTTTCAACTTCAAAACAAGCGATGGACTGTGGCCGTACATGCATGCTCGTTGTGTGAAGGCTAGCCTAACTATGCAGGGTAGCAAACTAGCTGCTATGTGCACATGTCATCTTTTTTCCCCATACTAGAGGTGGAACCTCAAGAATGATTTTGTTCTTGTATCTCATCTCAAAACAACTAATATTTTTTTTCCCAAAACATGGTATATACCAAGTTAAAAACAGGGTATTATAAATTTAGAATAATTGGTGGTATATTACAGACACACAGAATCTTTAGTGTTAGTTCAAAGTGAGGGCTTTAATGCCAGCACATCCTTGGATCAGTACTGAACTTAGTTCCACCTGTAAAATATTTAAAGGTAAGTGGTGGCTGCCATATTTAACATGAGCAATTTTCCCACATTTCACTAGACTAAAAATTGTTGAACGAATGAAGTGCTCTCTCTTTCTCTTCCTCCCTCAGTTTTGGTTTTTTTTATGTCTGTTTTTAATTTTAGTAGCACTGGGAAACTGAACCTAAGGCCTTCGCACTGAGCTACATCTCAAACTTTTTTCTTTTTTTTAGACAGGGTCTGGCTAAGTTCCCTAGGCTGAGCCCAAATTGCAGTTCTCCTTCCTCAGCCTCCCACCTGTTGGGATTATAGGCATAAACTACCACACATAGTTTGGAGCTCTTTTTTTGTAAGGCATAAATATTTTTAATTTTGTATGTGTGTTAGAACTGTAAGACTTTTTTGACTCTAATATTAGTGTCACTTAAATAAAATTAAAAGGCAGAAGAACATGATCTAGCTTAAATGATCATTCCTTCTTGCAATTGACCGAATATCTAAAGAGAGATAGAAATAATAGAAAATGGAAGTGCTCCAGCTAAAAGACTCAGTCTTAGATTTCTTCTGTGCTATCAAATGAGGAATAAACCAGGCAAATTAGGAAAAATTATTAAGAAAGCTAAAGGAGTAAAAATAATATCCTACTTGCCCTTCATATTGGAATAACTGATTTCCTTGCAAGCCCATTCTGTAATGCCTGCTGCCTTTCATCACTTTTAAGAGAATTTCAACACTTACAAAGAGAATATTTATATTGTTAACAATAACTTTGCTACCAACCTGCAAAATAACTTAATAATGTCATTGAAATAATAAATCACACAGATCTATTTTTTCAGTTGGTATTAAAGTAAGTCACATTTTGATACCAGTAAAGGGATGTATTTTAACTAAGGATGTCATCAGACTCATTTTTATAGCATTAATGTTTTATGAAGAGAAAATAAAAAATGAAAATATAATTGCTCTGATTATTGGAATGCTGTCATGACTATATTGTAGTTTTCAGTCTGTTTCAGATAAGGAGGTTAATCTAAGAAGTTACCAAAACAGTACTTAAAAATGCTCAAGCAGGTAACTTTTTCTTCCGTTATTTTTTTTTCCTCCCAGTGAGTTTTATAATGAATTCCCTTGTGTATACAAGCAATAAAAGTAAAGGACAGTTTGTATTAAACCGTGTCATTTTTAGCTTCTTCAGAATTGTAATTAGAAAGCTTATGGGAACTCTCTTCTATCATTTCTTTTAAATCAGAGGAGGGTTTTTATTTGAAAAATTGTTATTACCTAGCTGAAATTATTGGGGACAGAAGGCATGTGATATCCAGCCATGAATGGTAAGGCTTGATTCGCCCATTAGGATTTAGTATTAGAGATTTCAGATTTTATTTCTGGACATCCATGTGCTTTGCTTTATCATAGCATACTTTAAGGGAAATATATTACTATTGTTATCATATGCAGGTACTTCCAAAAAATAGCCGAATAGGTAAATAGGAGAAAATCACAGATTTAGTCATGGTACTAAACGCAGAAGACTGTTGAACAGGTGCTTGTTTATTTGAGATTTTTCAATTCTGCCTTATAGTGAGCAGAGTTAAGTCTTACCTCTTTTTAGTACTTGCATTGCTGATCTCACCCCTATTTTTAAGCTCTGATTATCTTCTAAAGATGCCAAAGAAAGATACTGTGGATAATTACAGGCCATATCAGGTTTCACCAGTGTCTTCACTCATGCTTCAAACACATGTTAACAGGGAGCCAAACCTTTTAATAATTCTGGTTTCACAATTCTAACCCTCTTCTGGGAGGGCAGAAGTAACAAACAGGCAAATAAGTCCCTAAAATGTCCTAGTCTGAGAAATTCACAAACAGTCCCTAAACAAACATTAATTATGTTTTATTCTTGTCTACATGGAAAGCAAGCAAACTTTTTTCTTTCCTCTGGTAAGAGATATTCCTTAGCAGTAAAAGTTACTTTTGGAATTGAATCCGTTAATATTTATCTTATAGTAACACAGCAAAATGGAAGGAATTTTTTTTTTGGCTAAAATATTTTACAGTATTGAATGTCTTTTCTTTCTGTAGGTTTTTTCATGTTTGTAATTTCATCTTCTGTCAGTAGCCAGAGCTCACAGGTCTTTCCTATAAAACTTGTTTCCTTCTGTAAATGTGTGTGATTTTCAGTGCTCAACTCCTCTCAAGTGGTAGTAAGTTCTACTAATGTCATTTAAACATTTTATGTAAAATGATGTAATGCAGAAATTCTTGTGTATACTGTGTAAAGGAAGCTTTTTAGGTTTTTTAAAATAAAATTTAGATTGTTATTCTAAATAGGTATATCAAAATGGTATATGGCTTATATTAGCAAGTGAGCCGCGGTATGTCTGCTATAGCAGTGTGTTTATCTAACACAGAACCTAATAAAAACCAAAATGTCAGTGTTCTTGTAATATTCAACACCATGTATTATAATCATGACCTTACAGAAGGTAGAGTGGCCAGTTCACAGCATACCTTTTTCCATTTAAAATTTCAGGTTAAATGAATGATCTTCCCTGTTTCATCAGTCTTAACGTATAAGAAACATAACCCAGTATATAAATGATTCTTCTCAAAAGAAGCCTGGTTTATTACAGTTTTTCTAAATTAATTTCTTTATCAACTAACTTCTCAGCCTATGGGTACGCACACATTTTTATACACCCAACCTTCATTTTTGTAAATTCATCCATTAATTTGCTCATTTTTTAGGTATATATTAATCACCTATGTCAAGTTGAGCTGGTACTACTGCTGATACCAAGTTCTGTTTCCACGTCAATCACGCGGTAGTCAGAGGAGGCAGAGAAATAAGCTCTAAACTGTTAAGATTTATACCTGGGTCTGCTTTTCCATCACCACCTCTTTTAGGCAGCATTACATGTATAGGGCCCTGGCCGCCTTCAGCCCGAGCTGTGAAGAGGAGCCCTGGGAGCATTTAAATCGCATGGCGAGCAAAGGAAAGGGAACCTGAGGCAGTTTCAAGCCAGTAGCACAGAAGCTTTCCACCTGCCCGGTAGGATAACCACAGCCAACATTGAGATTGCGTGTGTCCTAAACCCATGCCTGTGTGCTAGATTTTGCCAAAACCATCATATAAAATTCTCACCAAGTTCAGAGCTGCTGCAGCTCTTACACTCAATGTGGTAGATTAGACGTCTCCATTTCCTGAATGATGTGTATATTCCAAAAATGGAATATAAATAATAGTATTTTGGGGTTGGGTCTGGGAAAAAAAATGCTCTCTAGTCTGTAGGAAAGTGAAGTATAGCCTAGATTTGGTTTTGTTTTTCATTTTGAGATATCTTTTGGTTTTGCCTATTTTGGGGCAATCTTTTTATTTTTTTAAAGTTAGGATATGCTTTGTGTATAATAAATATATTTATATTTGTAACTATTTAGTATGCAACGTGTTTTGACAAATGTACATACTCATAAAACCCCAGCAATGCAGATACTGAACGTGAAAAAGCTCCCTTTTGTCCCTAGGCTTTGGTTTTATCTAAAACTCAGTTGTTGATCTGCTCCCTAACATTGTAGAAGAGTTTGCACTTTTACATGAATGAAATCACACAGCATGTAATTTGAGGGCTTTAAGCTTTTTCTCCTACTCAAATAGTTTCAAGATTTTACTTTGTTTTTGTTCTGTATTGCTTTTTTCAGGCAGGGTCTTCTATGTGACCCACGTTGTCCTCAAACTCACAGCAATCTTCTTTCCTCAGCCTCCCCAGTGCTGGGATTACAGGGGTGTGCCCAGCTCAATAGTTCATATTCCTCTGACAGGAGTTTTTAAACCATTTCTGGTCATACTTGACACTCAGTTTCAGTCCTTAAGGAAAAAAAGATTTCAGAAGGCTGTTGAAGTGTCCAGGATGGTCTGCTCCTCTGTGCAGTGTTACCATGTTTGGAAACATTTAAGATCATTTCATTTTTACATTTTTAGAGGCTTAGTACTTTGTTCATAGAATTCCCTTGCATTTGTTTTTTATGTCCGTATAGTATTTTATGCCTGTCTAGTGGTAGGCACGAGAAATGTGAATGAACATGGTAAATAACATATCAGTAGGTCCCTGAGAATTTTTAGCATTTTTTTGAAAAAGTTTTTTGGTTAGGTTGCAGCTGCTTCCAGTTGACTTCCATCCGTGGAAAATACTTCAGTGACACTGAAAACACTCTCCTTCCCAGTACTTGATGCGGTGTCTCACACAGGCCAGTCAGCGGGTCACAGCACACAAAGCACTGAGCCGGTTGGCTGAAGCAGGGCAAGCAGCTCACCCCCGGCCCCTGCTTCTCTGCACTGGTGACCATGTGCGTGGCACTTCCCACCCCCCGCCAGGCAGCCCACCAAGTGGAGCTGGTGGGCATCTGTGTAGTTACTACAGAATGACTCACAGATCACTAAATTCAAATCAGACCAAAGAAGCCTGAAAATATACTTGACACCTTCTTTTTTGATTGAAAAATAAGTGGTGATAATTCTTTCATTCCATACTCTAGACCACTTGGCTTCTAATCAGTTTCTACTACTTACTTATCTGAAATAAAATGTACTGCAAAAAAAAATGATGTCATTCTTGTTCATTTTGCATTACTGTGAAAATCTTTTAGCAGTTGTTACTGAGGATTGGAAACCTGTTAGATATCTAAGTTGAATGTGAAATGGACAAACTTATGAGCTTCCAAAACAGATCTACTTTGAACATAATATTCTTAGAGCATTCTTAGTGAAACTGTTTGAGTGCATAATTCTGTCTTCCCATTCATCATTCCAAGTTTTATACATATGAAGCTCGGAGGAGGGTACAAATTTCCTTGGTCTAAGCTGAACATCTTTTACTTTTTTTTCTCTTCTATGTCAGAAAGTCCTTAATTCAGCCTTCCAGAGCACATATACTTTCTCAGTGCAATTACTAGGACATAGGTTTGGCTGCTGCCTAAACTAATGGCTTAGCCAAGATCGCCCATGATCAGTGAGAGGGTGGTGGGCATGGAGTTCCAACTGCTTTTTTTTCTTTTTCATACAAAACTCTATCAAGTAACACAGTGGCATTGTGGCCAAAGGAAAGAAGAGCACTGAAAGTATACATCATTGACACTGAGACCCTTTGACCAGAAGTATTTGAAAAGTTATTTATAACAAGCAGCTCTATGCTTCACTGAGTTTGGAGCTCACTTGTAAGTGAAGAGTCAAAAGGATGCAGAGGACAGTGACTATTCTCCAGCACACTCCCTGGGGAAGAAAGTAGCCGCCCCGACCTCTACTGTCTCCCTTTGTCCCATTCTACAAAAAGTAACTCGCATTCTCTGTAAGACTCCAACCAATGTGGTATATACATACTTCAAGGTTTTCCGGTATTTACATTGATGCAGCTTGGAAAATAAAATGAAATTTCAAAATGTGTTTTACATTGGACACCAAATTTGAAATAATTTAAACAGGTGTATCACTCAATGCCCCCTAGAAGAGAAACTTTTAATTGGTTTAGAACTTGGAATACATTTTCTTGTTTACTTAGTAAAATGAAAGACCTGGGTTCCTAACTACATTCACAAGAATCTGTCTTGTCCTTAACAGAATTAAAATAGCGCCATTTAACAACAATGCCAACAAAGACAAAGAAAAAGGAAGCAGCTCATATTTCTGATGGTGACCTGACAGTAACTTTTGCCTTTTAATAACTAGTTTTTGAATCAACTATTCTTTGAATTGCCTGCTGTGCAGTGACATAAAAACCAGGAGAGGAAAACAGCTTACTACTCTGACCTCTTCTCTGGGAGGGGATATTCCACAGGGCCATGAACGGGCCATGAACCCAGGGCCCTTTGTCATGGCACAAAAACTAGGACGTAGTTAACTGATGATGTCAACTTGAGTAAGGAACACTCGAGTAAATTGAATCAGCACAGTTCTGGGTATGGCTGAAAGGACTTACAAAGGACAGATGGTGACACCAACCAAAGAACTTGTCACCTGAATGGAAGAAAAGGAAAACAAGGAAGGCTGGTTTCTTCTGCAGAGGTCCAGTCTTCACTTTCATCTTGGACATCACCTGGCGTCTGCCACCGACTCTTTAGCCTCCATCTCAGGCCCTTCAGCCTCCTGATTCCCACTCAGGCAGGACACTACTATGAGTCCCAGGCCTTCGACTGTATTCTTTGGATCTCCTGGGCACAGACAGACCCTTTGCACTCTTCCGCACCTGACTGGCTGGCCATTGCAAGCCAGTCTTCTCAATTCTCATATATATATGTGTATGCATATGAGAATATATATACACTAGTTCACTAAACTGGTCTTTAGTAAGTGTTGACTGATACAGGCATGCATTTTACAAGGGTAAGAACTTCCTACTCCTCACCCTAAACTAGATCCCACCAGGAGACAAGGGGGGCTTCCAAAGCTACTCCATCTCTGTTGGACTCATGGGAGTTACTCATTTTCTCACTTTTCTTGCTCAGGCTTTAATGGCTTAAAGTACAGAAAAAAGTATACATTGTGAAGAAAATTCTGCTTCAGATTGAGAGTATAGTATCCAGGCACAAGTAACTTTTTTCCCATTCCCCAAGTGATTCTATCGTACAAGTATGAGAACTACCTATGCTACAGAGCAACGTAAAAGGGTCCTGTGACTAAATTTTTTCAGATCCTACCCCATCTAGTAATGTGAAAACTAAGTGAATATCAGAAAAATCAGAGTCCGCCATGTCCGCAAGGTTCAAAAAACATGAGAGTTGGGCCGCAGGGTTAGCTCAGTGGTTCTGGTGCCTGCCTTGCAAGCGCAAGGTCCTGAGTTTGATCCCCAGTGACCACATACAATGCTGGGCGTGGAGACCCACGCCCACTAGCAATCAATACTGCATACCACAATGTCCGACGTGGTGGCTCATGCCTGTAATCCCAGCACTCGGGAGGCAGAGGCAGGCGGATTGCTGAGTTCAAGGTTTGCCTGGGCTACATGGTGAGCTCAGGGCCAGCCAGAACTACAAAGCGAGACCCTGTCTCAAAAAAAAAACAAAAACAAAAACATGAGAGTATGTTGGTCAGATTAAGGAAAGATGCAGAGATAATTTTGAAAAACTGTAGAGGCAACTCAGAATGCTTTTAGATATATGGAGGTCTGGTGTGGGTGTGGAGAGGAATTACCTTTCTACAGTCTACCTAAAAACTGTGTGTACATTTTGGGAAAAGAAAAATGTGTATACATATTTTAATACAAAATTTATTGAGACATCATGAGAGTACTACAACTTATCTTTGGCCTCTACAATTACCAGAGCCCTCAGAATGGAGCCCAGGATCTTCCAGACATTTATTAATACAATGAACTGCTGCTTAGGTAACCTTGGTCACCATCTATTTTCAGTTTCTTCTCTATATAAAATTCTTTATGATGCCACCCACAGGAGAGTAATCCCATCTGTTGAAAAATACACTATTTTTCTTTTCCTGAAATGTGTCTACTTTTTTTTTTTTTTTGTGAACTCTGTATAAGAAAAAAAAAACGAATTCTTTTCCATCTATTTTTTCCTATAAAAAATGTAAAAAGTAAAAGTGAAATTAGGTGCTTTAGACATATACTATTCTACAATTACAGTTGATTTTTTTGTTTTGTGTTTTTTTTGTCTGCTTGGTTTTGAGAACAGCAAACTGAAGGCTGGGATCGTAACTGATAAACTGCTTGCCTAGTATGTATGAAGCCCTGGGTCTGATCCATAGTACCACCAAAAAGAAAAAAAAAAAACATAATGCTTATCATGGTATTTAAGGTTTTTTGTTTGGTTTGGGGGGTTGTTTTTTTACAACGGTTCCACTATGTACTTGTACAAGCTGGCCTTGAACTCATTAGTTAAGAATGTGATCCTCGGGCCCGGAGGGTTAGCTCAGTGGTTCCGGCGACTGCCTTGCAAGCACAAGGACCTGAGTTCGATCCCCGGTAACCACATATAATGCTAGGCGTGGAAACATGCCCACCAACAATCAACACCGCAAACCACAATGCCGGGCGTGGTGGCTCACGCCTGTAATCCCAGCACTCGGGAGGCAGAGACAGGAGGATTGCTGAGTTCGCGGCGGCTTGCCTGGGCACCATAGTGAGCTCAGGGCCAGCCTGAACTACAAAGCAAGACCCTGTCTCCAAAAAAGCAAAAAAAAAAAAAAAAAAAAAAAAAGAATGTGATCCTCCTGCCTCAGCCTTTCAAATGCTGGGATTATAAGCTTCCACCACCATGTCTCACTTATGACAAAATTTAGTAAAAGAAAAAAAAGACAACCTGAATTGTCATTAATTAGCAGTCAATAATTTGTAGTAGAGCTATTCCATGTAATGCTATGTGACTATCAAAAGGTATGTTAGTCATTTCATAATTGATGTATAAATCTGACAGTCTTGATCCCTCAAAATATTAAAAGATTGATAAGCCAGAAAGTAGGCTTATAAAAATATTGTACCATTTTTAGAAACCTTACCTGTAATTCATTGTGTAAACAGTTTAAAGTAGAACTATAAAGTTTTATCAAAAATGTTGAGGAAACATTTCTTAACATCCAAAAATGAAATAAAAGAATAAAATATGGAGCTTCCAAAACTTGATAAAGACTACTCATCAAAACAATAGCTTATTAAACAGTGAAAGTTACTAATGCTGTTTTAATTAAATCTAAAAGATCTGAAACTAGGGGAAGATGTACTTTTGTTATCATCCAACATTAAGTTTCAGTAAAATGGAAAAAGAATTAGAATTCAAAATTAGAATGATTCATGTAAATGCTGGAAATTAAGGTTTTTCTGTTTGCAAAATGTAAAATGACAAAGTTCATGATATTCAAACACTATTAGAATTAAGAGGAATGTGGGAAAGTGGCTATAATTACATTATAAGCAATAGCTTTCCTCTATAATAGTAGAAATAATTTTTAAAATAATAGTAACAATAATAATAATATTGTATAATATCAAGAAAAACATTTCACAGGAAATAGGAAGAATTGAAGAAAATTAAAATCTTAAGAATCTAAAATGACCTGAACTTAATGTCTGCCTAAATAAGAAAAGTGTCAAGTTTTATGTATGTGTATGATATATACTTGTTTTATTTGTTTAAAGTAATTTCAGTCTAAGGGAGCTGGGAATAGGTTTGACTTGTACAAAACTATTTTAAAAGTTGTATAATTTATATACAAACTATTTAAGTACATAATTTGATAAGATGTAAATACTTGATGAAATAAGCAATATCTTGAAAACTTCCCCAATCCTGAAGTTGTCTTATCAATAAAGAAAAATTAATTTTAGTTAATTGTGTAGCTATTTAAAAGAATGAGTTAAGGGCCGGAGATTTAGCTCAGTGGTTCCAGTGCCTGCCTCGCAAGCGCAAGGTCCTGAGTTCAATCCCGGTAACCACATACAATGCTGGGCGTGGTGACTCACGCCCACCAGCAATCAGTACCACATACCACAGTGCCGGGCGTGGTGGCTCACGCCTGTCATCCCAGCACTCGGGAGGCAGAGACAGGAGGATTGCTGAGTTCGAGGCTTGCTTGGGCTACATAGTGAGCTCAGGGCCAGCCTGAACTACAAAGCAAGACCCTGTCTCAAAAAAAAAAAAAAAATGAGTTACATCTATGTATGTTGATCCAGACAGATAAATATTACTGCAGAAAAAGACTTTGAAAAGCAAAGACGATACTGTTAAATCAAAAATATAAAAAGCATGACCAAAAATGGAATTTAAATAAGCAAAAATAATCCAAACAAGGGAAATACTCTTACTCCCAACCTGCTAGATATCTGACATACAAGTTTATATTCTCTAAATTGAAGAATGGATTCAAGAAACAACAGGTTAAGAACAAGGAAGAGTTACTGAGAGAAAGAAAGCTTCTGTCTAAGACAAGAGGGAGCAGAAAGTGGGCTTGCTGTCCAGCTCACTTTTCAAAGGTGCTTTATTGAACAAAGCCATGAAGTGAGATGGGTTCAAGGTTCAAACCAAAAGACCCAGTGGCAAATTACAAAGTTGACATGAGGTGGGACAAAACCATGATCAACCAATAAGATTACAAGTACAGTCACCCAAGTAATATTGATTAAATGGGGATCAAATGGAAAAGCAAGTCATGTACAAGAAATTTACAGAAATGGGTTAGGGAGACTGATATACATTTAGAATATCAATCACTGCCACTTATCTCCAGGGGAAGTTGTACCTCTTTTTATAACACTAACCCATGAATGTGCCTCAACTGCTTTCTATGCTGAGGCCTCAGCTTTGTCCAGCTGCTTTATAATTTTTAACCCAGCTATCTGCAATAATAGGACACATGTAGTAACACAAAAAGTAGAGTTTGGGGGTTTTTTGTTTTGTTGTTTTTGTTTGTTTTTTTTGAGACAGGGTCTTGCTTTGTAGTCCAGGCTGACCCTGAGCTCACTATGTGGGTTCAGGCAAGCCTCTAACTCAGCAATCCTCCTGCATCTGCCTCCTGAGTGCTAGGATTACAGGCTTGAGCCACCAAGCCTGGCATTTGTGTGGTATGTGGTACTAATTGCCACTGAGTATGAGCCACCACACCCGGTATTGTTGTATGTGTTTGCCAGGGATTGAACCAGGGACCTTGCACCTGCTAGACAGGTGCCAGAACCACTGAGCTAAATCTCCAGCCTGAGGAGAGATATTTTTAATACTAGTTATCCCAGAGAAGGGTCAGTGATGGTAGAAAGGAACAGCAGGTTAAGAACAAGGAAAATTTACTGAGAGAAAGAAAGCTCAGTGTGAAGGCCCTGTTAGCAAATAAATAAGTAAATACACACACACACACACACACACACGGAGCCTAATAGAATTTAGAAGTATTTAAGTATGTGTCACTTAAAAGATTGTTCTTACAACAGTTGTTTCTTATTCCCATTCCCACTGTTAGAAACATGGCATTTTAATTTCCATTAAAAAGTGATAATCTCACCTTGCAACACTTCTTCAGGCTAATTTTGAGACCACATGGATATGCTCTTCCCCTGGTAAATAAGCAGCATTAATTTGGGAATGCACCAGGATGTAGGGAAAGAGCTGCAGTCATCAAATGAGTTTGTCTTTGAAGTCTGAAAACAAGACTGTGGCTGGCAGCAAACACCAAGGAAGGAAACCATTCTAGTCCGTGCTGGTCCCCACCCCCCAGTCTGATCCTGTCATGAATCCAGCACCAGTTTCACCAACAGGTGAACACAGAGAAGTGGCCTGGACCCAATGATTAACGCCCGTTGTCACTCATTAGCGTGTATAGTAATGCTACCTTCATTCTCTACTGGGGCTAATTCATTTCCTCCGTCATATATACAATAAGGGTACAGCAAATGTTGAGGGTGAGAAATAGAATTATGTGGATCTGTTGAGTCTTCTTTTCAGAAAAGAATCTAAATTCCCTCACACAATGTCAACCGTCCGTTTTTGCAAATGTCCCTGTGACTTAGAATCAGTAAGTATCATGTGAACAAATGTGAGGATCCGGCCCCCCAGTGGAGTTCTGTGGGGCAGTAAGAAGAGTCCTCAAGCCAGGCAGGGTCAGACAGCTCTGAGCCAGGGGTGTGTTTGCAAGATAAACAAAACACGATGTCTCTTGGCTCAAATGGCAGGGTAGAAGTTCAGGGTGAGCATAGGACAATTCTCAGTCTTGATGCTTTAAACCTGAAAGATGCTGAGGGAAACAGCTGCTTCCAAACATAAGTAGAGAGTGAATGTAACTCTCATCATTGTAAGTTGTAGTAATTATTTGTGTAAAGCCATAGTGCATACTCTCTGACTAATGGGTCATTTACAAAATATCTGTAAGTACTAATCCCTGCAGATTGCACTGAACACGGATCACTGAATGGACGAGGACCTTTTGTAATCCTGCTTTTCATGTTTACATATGGTAATTGCCCCATGGTAGCCCAGTAGGCCTGATCATGGCCATGTAACCAATAATGTACTGCAAGACAGGAATGAGTTTTCATCTCTTTTCCCACCTCTCCTCTCCTCTCCCTTCTTCATTCCCATCTGGAGCTTAATTAAAACTCTTCAGAACTTGGCTCCTAACAAGAGGGCAAAGCTGGCCCAGAAGTGCTCACAGACTCCTCGGTTTCTGCCTGCTGCTCAGCTCAGTCAAGATTACCATTTTATATCACATCCATGGTGGTCAGCCACAGCCTGGGGGGGCCTCCTGGCCAAGAAAAGTATACCTCAGGAGGTACAACAATTTGCCTTTTTAAATCTTTTCAAAATTAATTTTAATTTATGTTTTGGGTACTGGCAGTCAAACCTAAGGCCTTTGCATTAACCTATATACCCAACCCTTTCTATTTTTTTGTTTTGAAACACAGTCTTGCTAAGTCACTAAGTTAGCCAGCCTGAGTTTATATTGGGGATCTTCCTATTTCAGCCTCGCAGAGTACTGGAATTACAAGAACCACCACGCTCAGCTTGATTTTATGTTGCTGTTTGTTTGGGTTTTTTGTTTGTTTGTTTGTTTTTTGCTTTTTGAGACAGGGTCTCGCTTTGTAGTTCAGGCTGGCCCTGAGCTCACTATGGTGCCCAGGCAAGCCACCGCGAACTCAGCAATCCTCCTGTCTCTGCCTCCTGAGTGCTGGGATGACAGGCATGAGCCACCATGTCCAGCATTGTGGTATGCGGCATTGATTGTTGGTGGGTGTGTCTCCACGCCCAGCGTTATATGTGGTTACGGGGGATTGAACTCAGGACCTTGAGCTTGCGAGGCAGGTGCCGGAACCACTGAGCTAACCCTCCAGCCCTGTTTGTTTTGTTTTTGAGACAAGATCTCATTATATGCTTACTTCAGGCTGCCCTGAACTCATTACTTAGCCAAGCCTAGCTTCAACCCACAGAAATCCTCCTGTCTCAGCATCCCATGTGCAAAATTATAAGCACATACCAACACACCCAGTTCTCAATAATTTTTAAGGTAACTCAAACTCTTAATTTTAAATCAAATCTGCTTTCTACAAAATAAGCTGTTGTTTCTGCCCTACCTACAGCTGTCATTATACTTCTATCTATCTTATATTTATAAATATTATGCTTACACTACTATTTAATAATTTTTGCCTATTGTAGAGTTTGGCTAAATTACATACATCTCTATTCTTTACCATTTTATGCCATGATAGTTAGAACACAATTTTGAATCACATTACAATATTGCATTTATGACTATAGTACCACTATTATTCCAAATAATGTATTATTATAATTGTTGGCTTTGACTGTTTTATCACCCCAAAATTCATGTATAGAAATCTTAACCTCCAAGGTGCTGGTATGAGGAGTGGGGCATGTGATAGGTGATTTAGATCATGAAAGTGGAGCCTTATTAGATTAGTGCCCTTCTAGAAAGAGAGCCCTCCATGCTGTCTCATGAGAACACAGTAAGAAGACAGCACCTCTGACTAGCTCAGGGGGACTCACCAGAAGCCAACCCTCTGGCACGGCGAGAAATAAATCTCTATCTTTTTCAAACACCCAACATTTTGTTATACAATCTCAAGTAGACAAAAATGATAATTATAATTATAGTGTTTTTTTCTTAAAATTGTATCTTTTATTAGCCTACGTGCTCATTACCTTCTGAAATATGAGATCCAACACATCTATCACTCTACACCTATAGATAATTTTTTCATATTGTCGAACACAGTTCCAGGCTCCACTTCAGTCCCACTTCTCTCCTGGACACCATTTTACCTGCCCAGGACAATACTCTGGTTCTAATGTCATGTGGGCCAGTACTGAGCTGCCATCCTGTGACTTTCCTTTGCCATTTTCTTAGAATGATTCTGCACTTTCTAAAGTTCATGTCTTTCTTTTCTATGCATTAAAAAAAAAAAGATGGTCATGAAAAAGTGAAAAAATTATTGCTAAAATGCATGCTTTACCTTGTCCAGTTCATGCTTTTTACAGAAGATTTATTCACATTTAAGAAATCTGGAAGTATTCTGAAAAGTAGGAAGAGGCAACAGGTAGATACATGGGAAGGGAAGAAAAAAGATATCAAACAAGGACTCAAGGGAAAATCAAGGTGCATTGCCATGTAGTCTCAGTCATCTCTCCTGAGGAAGTCCACTCATTTACTAGTCTCTGTATGTGGGATGCCAGGACAGATACATTCCTGCCATCAGGGACTCGTGTGTCAATGGGGAAAGCCAAGCGGATGGAGAAGACAGCGGTCTCTCAGTGTGATGGGCGCCATCACAGCATGAAGCTCCGATTGCAGAGCTCCAAAGACAAGCTCTGTCTCCTCCTGGGCCTGAACAATGTCTAGAAAAAGATGATGCCTTAACTGAACGCTGAAGACTGAAAAGAAGTGGGACAGGAAAATAGTATAAGGGAACACTCCACAAGAGAGGGCTGAATATTTGAAGGGCTGAAGCACAAGTTCTTCCTTGAACTCCCAGGACTGAAGATCTTACAGCTGGAGCAGTGGAACAAGCCACAGCAGAACAAGCCAGGGGACCCGAAAGGGCCAGGTCATGACATGCTTTGTGTGTCCCTTGTGGGCAGCAGACACCAGCTTGATAGCCTCAAGGAGCCATGGTCCAGGTCAGACTGACCTTCACTTGACTTGCTATGATGATTGTGGCCCGGCTGCATCCCCGGCTCTGCTCTCCTTCCCTCAGAGCGGTGGGAGTAGGCCTGAGAACATGTAGGCTATGCTGTGACTGCCCCTGATATAAAGCCCTTCAGTAGACTGCTCTCCTGCGAAAACAGAACCATACATCCAAATGGCTTCAGAACTGAAAAACAAAGAAGGAAAGTGAGACTTGGAGTTTTGTTGAGGGTCTAAGCTTAAGAATATCTTCATTTGAGCCAGGCGTGGTAGCTTATGCCTGTAATCCCAGCACTTGGGAGGCAGAGACAGGAGGATTGTTGAGTTCGAGGCTTGCCTGGGCTACATAGTGAGCTCAGAGCCAGCCT
>PVIC010008431.1:0-15492 GCA_004025085.1 Thryonomys swinderianus | reverse complement strand
CTGCCACACATCCAAGTAGAAGCTCATCGGTGAGACCTGAAACCATTCACAACTGAAGTCACTTTGGACAACAGAGCTGGCTCCGTGTCATTTCCAGTGGATCTCATGAGGCATCTGGCAGCAGCCCAGTTCTGTGCACTGGGGGTTACAAGGCCAGGGCAGCAGGGACCCTGGTGCGTGGAGACCCTGCGGTCACCCACCGAGCTGCACCAAGACAGCCCTCCACAGGACCCACCAAGCGTGGACCAAGGGCCCCAAAGGACTGATTACAATCGGCTTCATATTGTTTCCATTTACTCTCTGCACTGGACAGAAGCACAGCCACCAAATTCAAAAGATTACTGGGAAGCAAAGGTGAATGAAGCAAACAGCTAACATTAAACCCCAATTCAAAAGCAACTGTCTGTTTAAGGCTTTAATAGAGTCCTCTAGTTTACAACTCTGAAGATGAAGGCCGGTTGCCATGGTAGCCATCTCTTTAAAGAGAGACAAGTCCTTTTGAGCCTGAGCTTTTCTACCAGGGTGGAGGGGAAGGCAGGGAAAAGCAAGCCAGGGATTTGGGACTAGTACAGTAAGGGAGAAGTTTTCTTCTAGCACAAAAATTTCCCTCGTGAAATCTGTGTGAAGTTTCAGTTTGTTGCTTTCATTTCTGATAATACTGCTACAAAACCTCGAGTTAGCTATTTTAGGACACTTACATAAAACCACATTTTGTTGATAATTTCCATAGATTTTCCTTCTTTATTCATTTAGAGATGGAGACATGTGGAACCTCCAGCACAATGAGACAAACTGCAAAGAGGAGCCACTTTTCCTGGACTTCCATGCCAACTCTCCCCTGAGATAACAGCTAGGGTTTTCTGTAACCCTACCTTTTTTATGGATTAAAAAGAAAACAAAATCTGACTTAAAATCAAGCAAAGAAGTGGCCTTAGTCCCAGCCACTTGGAAGATTGAGTCAAGAATCACTTCTGACCAGGAGTTTGAGAGGAGGCTGGGACGCACAGTGAGACCCCAGCAGATGAGAAATGGGCCAAGGGCTTGGATACTTAATTCTCCAGAGACATTATAATAAGGGCCAATGAGCTCTGGAAAAGATGTTCAATATAACAATCAAAAATTTTAATCAAACATCATGATGAGAAATCACTTCACAACCATTAGGATGACATAGACCAATTAGTATCAGAGATGAGAAATTGGACCCCCAATGCTTTGCTGATAAGAGGTGTAAAATGGTACCACCACTGTGAGAAACAGTATGGCCATTCTTAAACAATTAAAAACAGAATGACAAATATGATTTAGCTGCTCCATTTCTGGATATACATCCCCAAACTCAACAAATGTATACCCATGTCCTTGACAGTGTGTTGGTTACTTTTCCCTCATTACTGAGACAGAATAACCCAACATCCAAAGTTAAAGGAGAAAGGGTTTATTAACTCACAGTTTGTAGATGTCCATAGTCAGCTGGCTCCAAGGCAGGGAGGCACAGCAAAGTAGCATCACAGAGGAAAAACAGTTCACTGCGTGCAGAAGACAACAAAAGCAAAAGGACTTCGCAGCTTCCTTGCTGCCCCTTTTATCATATCCAAGACCTTAGGGCAGGTAGTACACACACCCTTAATCCTAAGGCCCTTGAGCCTAGTTTTGCACCATGAATCAACTCCAGCATCATAAACTCTTAAATCCAGCCACCTCTGAAAAAGCCCCACCTCATTTCCATGAGGTTTGGGGGGAACATCCACACACAAGCCATCACAGTAGCCAAACAGTAGAAGCAGCTGGAATGTTTACTGAGGGACGAATGCATAAGCAGGTGGTACATAAAGACAAGGGAGTACTATTCAGAAGGTAGTTCTGACTCAGGCTCGAGTAGAGATGAGCCCCTAAGACACTAGGCTGAGTGAAATAAGCCAGTCACAAGAGGTCAAATCTTATATCACTTAAAGGAGGTTCTGAGAGGAGTCAAATTCTCGGAGACAGGAAGTAAAAGGGTGGTCACCCAGGACAGGGAGATGGTGAATTGGAGTCACTGATGTCTGCAAAGCTCACTGCAGAAAGATGGAAGAATTTTGGCGATGGGTGGTCATGACAGCTGTACAGCAATGTGAATGTGCTTAATGCTACACAACATGGTCAAAGAGTTAAATTTATGTGTATGTTAACACAGTAAAACTTTAAATGTAAATAGACATAGACATAGCTGTTCAGGAATGTCAAGTTTTGCTGTTATTTTTTGGCTTTTTCTAAAAGAGCATTACAACGCACACGTATTCCTGGATAAGAAGCCCCAAACGTTAGAAATAAAAGAATGGATGCTTCCTCTCCTCTCAGAAAAGTGTGAGTGAGCCTGGGTGCAGGAGGAGGAGCAAGGGACCGACTGTCCCGCTCGCGGGACTCTGGCCCATGGGCCTCAACCCACACTTCCGTGGCAGCACAGCCAGGCTCCGAGTTTCACAGAATACAGGGATCTCCTTAAAGATCATCAGAGTAAAAGGTTCCAAACACGATTGTATACTGTTGCTGCTTTTCATTAATCTGCAGTGAAATGAGAAAAAGAACTACAAGGTGATATGTTTTCCCTAAAACAACAAGAAAAATAGTTTTATTTTAAAACAGTTCCTTTTTCTTTTGGTGTAAAATACTTTGTGCTATGACATAATTCTTATTTTGGCATTTTTTTTTTGAGACAGGGTCTCTCTTTGTAGTTCAAGGTGGCCCTGAGCTCACTATGTAACCCAGGCAAGCCTCAGACTCAGCAATCCTCCTGCCTCTGCCTCCTGAATGCTGAGATTACAGGTGTGAGCCACCATGCCTGGCACTGTAGTGTGCAGTATTGATTGCTGATGGGCATGAGCCACTCTGCCCAGTGTTGTTGTATGTGGTTACTGGGGATTGAGCCATGGACCTTGCACTTGCTAGGCAGGTGCTGGAACCACTGAGCTAAATCTACGGCCCTCAGCGTTCTTAATTAGGAAGATAAAAAGATGCCCATCCTGCATTCATCTCTACAGTTAGTTTTGAAAATTTCAATGATCAGGACCTCCTAAAGTCTAGGAAACAGTCTATACCAAAGGGCCTCTTGATGGAGAGTTTTTGGGTGCAATGATATTTGTCACGAGGACTAAGCTCTGAGGTGGAACAAGCTCACAGGACAAAAGACTCCAATACCGAGTTCTGCCTAGAACAGTCCAGTTGCTTGGAAAGAATAAATTCTTTCTTCTTCATCTCCTAACCACCATATCCAGCCTCTAAGGCAGGCCTTCAGCCCTGCAGGGTGAGGAGAGTCTTATCGGGGGAAGAGGGCTGTGTAGCGCTGAGGGTCTTCACCCGCAGCATCCTCAGGGGCGGGGTGGGGGGAGCCCCCTCCCGAGGCTGCTCTGCAGCTTCCGCGATAGCTGGAGAAAACGTGTGAGGCAGGATCCTCTGACATCGCCAGTATTTTCCTGGGAATTCCTCCCTTCCTTTCCGGAAGAAGAATATTCTCTAATTAAAACACCACTACATTTTTTTCTAACAAATTGCCATCTAATTTCCCTTTGATTTGTTCTCTCCATTTGGATTGCAAGGTTTTACAGCATTTCCCAAATGCTTTGAGTCTGCAGTAGTTTTATTTCATTCTAATTAAACTTCAAAGGACGAAAGGAAAAGCCGACAGAACAAGCTAGGCTTTTTCTCACTTAAGCATTTTCAGGTCACCCACAGTGTGTGTGCCTGGCGTCCTGCCAGGTGTTAGAGGTGTTTTGTTTTGTTTTGTTTTTTCCCCAAAGAGAAGAGGACATTACCACCCAGCCCTTCCCTCACCAGGCTCAGTGTCAGGTGAGCACATCGTACGCAGAACTTTGCAGTGGAGCAGGCGGCAGAAAGGCCCACGGGTGGCTGTTTTCTGTAGGGCCCTGTGTGAGCCAGACAGTGGCTGCAACCAACTTGCACTCCAGTAAAATGTTAGCCACGAATAGCAGAAAGACATAGAGGCAAAAGGTTGGGCTCAGGGGTGAAGAGTGGCATGCCCTCTGTGAGTGTGTGTGTGTGTGTGTGTGTGTTGTGCACATGTATATGACTCCATTTCCATAAGAAATAAGAAAGTCTACGAGTGGGCGTGGTTTCCTGAGCAGCAGGGGAAGAGGCTTGCTAACCCAAAGCGAGGAGGCTGCATCCTGGGCTTCACATGGGTCTTATGGGACCAAAGATTTCTTTCAGTCAGCTAGACAGACAAGCTTGATTCCTGCAGAAATGAGTGCATCTTTGATCCGTGCATCTTTAACACACACACACACACACACACACACACACACACCCTTTTGCAGGACCTACGGACACTGACACTGACCCCGGAGGACAGTAGTAGCAGCATGGTCTGCAGCTCAGTGAGCTGACTTGGCGGCCCCTTGCCTGGGCTTCTCAAGCTTTGCTGTCTGTCAGTGTCACTGGCAGCCCTGTTAAAACGCAGACTCGGACCCGGTGCCCCCCCCATCCCTCACTCCTAACAAGGCTTAGGGTGACGACTGTCCTACTGGCCCACAGAACACACTTTGAGGTCCGAGGCCTAATTCACAAACAACTGCTGCCTCAAAGGCTGCTGGGGAGGACCGTGTTCAGTCCCTCCCAGCACCTAAGGCCGCTCAGGAAGAGTCCACATCCTTGAGGGCCAGCAGAGAGCTGCTTAGCGCACGACTGGCTCCCAGGCCTAGATCTGAGGGGCAGAAGGGGGAGGAGCGAGGTATAAATTGCGGGATGAGGCTTCCTCAGAAGCTGGGGCCCATGTCTCAGGGACGGGGGCGAGGGGCACCACGGAAGGGCACGAAGACACAGGAGCGTGAGCAAGGGCCCAAGCAGACCTGCACGCCATGGCGCTGAGCCCTGGCTGTGAGTCGCCCTCCGGAGAGAACCTCAGACGTGGAACACCTGTCCTGGTCCTCGAGAAACTCTCTCAGTGTCCCCACCTGGAGACGGGAGCCAGCCACACCTGCCCCGCCCTCCTCAGCCCCAGCGCTGCGGACCAAGCAAGATGACGAGGGTGAAAGAAGGAGAAACTTGCTGAGTCCCGTACACACCGAAGCTCGCAATGACTCCGCAGAGGTCTCGCTGTCCTGTTGCAATTAGACAACTAGTTTCTTACTAAAGTTATGCTATTAAACCCTCTGTGTTCCTTCTAGACGGCCTCAGATCCTTCGAGGGAGCGTCTGGCATTTACTTACCTGTATCTATAAAACAGAACTGTACACGGGAGCCAAAAGTAAAGCCACATACATATATGTACTGTGCTCACACACACACACATATATGAAACTTCTCCACACTAAACTCAGAGGACTACTTGTTAAAGCAGGTGAGACGTTTGCATCATAAGTTTAAAATATTGTTATTTAAAATCAGAAATTGCCTGAAGCAGATGATGGGAATCATTCCTCGCTGCAACTCCAAGGGAGGGAGCCGTCTACTTCCTGGAAGTTTAGGTGCTCATCTAGTAATTTAGCACAAAAATGGCCCTGGCTCAATCTGCTCTTCACATTTTAGTAATTCAGAAGAACATAACGGGATTTTTATTTTAATGGTAATTGCAAACTCATGCAGAAAATGTAAATGTACATTTCATGATTAGCTTGCAGCATAAACTATGGCTTCTATTAATGTATTCCAATTTGTAATTCTTTTCACAGTATGAGATTTGAAAGCTGTGATTAAAATTAATTAGGTTAAGTAAAGTTTATCCCCCCTGAGCACTGCTATTGGGAACACGCACGAGGAAAATGCGAACTACATCTGGCTCTGCAGGAAGCCGTGTCTTCACCAGAAGTCGGCTGACTTCTCCTCTCCCCGCAGAGGCTGCATGCTGCTTATTTGGCATATCTCAAGCACCACGCATCTCCTTAAGGAGCTAATTGAACCATTAAACTATTTTTTGCTGGCTCACAAAACTGCAAAAAACTATAGGCTGTGACTACCTCATCTCCAAGTAGCGATATTAGGCGGATCCATCAGTTATGCACACACGTTAAACCTGGTGAATGTACGGAGCGCGGCGGACACCTCCGGTTCACCCCACGGAATGAGGGCAGCCGGCATTCATCTCCCCAGTCGCTCCGGAAGAGCCACTGTGATTATCAGGAAACAATAATGCAGAGGTGAACCGACACCTGTCCGGAGCGCTCCGCTGTGCACGGGACTCAAATATTGCTTCGCTTGCCTCCCAGTGACGGTTCTGATCTGGAGTTTCCACTGTAGTGTGCTTTCCACGGAGGGTGCTGGCGTTAAGTGAGGGCCCAGGGACAGAGTGCTGGAGATTTGGACACACTCTCCGAGTCTCTATCCCGCACTTGTCCTGCAGCTCCTGAAACAGAACTTTGAAGCCATCTGGGTCTCTGACTTCGCAGAGCGTTCGCAGGAATCACCAGGTCGTATGTGATGGGAACGAAGGCAAAGGCTGACGTTGCCTGAGTGGGGTGGCGCATTCCAGGAAGAAGAGTGCCAACCGGAGGGCGGGGGTAGGGCAGAATAAAGGGGACACTGCACTGTGCCTCGAAGAGCTTAGCCAGAGTTCTCCAGCCTCCCCCCGCAGTTCCTTCTCTTGTGACTCGTTTCTTGCACCAATGGCCTCCCAACAACCCTGAGGCTCATGGCTCAGCTCCGTGCAGTCCTGGGATACGGATGGATGAAGCGCGTGACACCCCTGGGCAGCCTGCTGCACGCTGTCTGTGGCCTGTCTTCCTTCCAGGACTCACCTGGCCTGGCTCTTACCCCGCCCTGTCCAGTAAGCTGTGCTGATGTGCACTCATCGCTGGGAAGGGTTTGTGTCTTCTGCACCACCCACCTGTGATTATTAGGCCCAATATGTCTAGTGCAACTGTGAAACCAAAATGGTATTTTTTTTGGCAGTACTGGGAATTGAAACTAGGGTCTTTGCCTTGAGCCTTTTCACATTTTCTTATTCAGAGACATTTTCTTTTCTTGCTAAGTTCCCCAGGCTGAGTTCAAACTTGTGACCTTCCTGACTCATGCCCCAAAGTCCTGGTATTACAGATGCTCCCGCCACTCTCAGTCAAATGTTAACATTTTAATTTAATTTTATTTACTTTAAACTTAAATATAATATGCAACAGGTGTGCATGGAATCTTTGTTTTCAGTTGCAATAGGACAAGGAAGCCCAGTAACATGCCATACACAGCCCAGGCCCAGTGCATACGGCAGGTGTCATGGGGGCATCTGCCAAAGCGGATGGGCAGCACCCCATCTGCAGAGGCTTCGACACCTGGAGAGACGCACTGCACCCTTCCTCTCTCCTCCCAGTGCCCACCAAGAAGGATGGTGCCATCCTGGCGCCCCTGCCCATGTGAGCACAAGTCACATGGGAATGTGTTGCGGCTCTTCCTGGGAAGAACCTTCTGTTAGAGTGGCCCAGCGACAGGCGCACCGACTCCTCTTCAGTCAAAATCCTTCCATTCAACAAACACATGCAGCACTGAACCATCACTGCAGGGAAACCAGCCATGCACGGCGGGACCTGACCCTCAAGAGGGTACAATTTGGGGAGCAGCTGGGGTTCACTGCCTGTTACAGGAGATGGGTGTTTGTGAATTGACTGTGATGTTTATAAACTTATTCAGCTAATACATACTGTTCTGTACTACATTTTCTTGGGTATTTTATATTTTTATCAATTTGTTTGATAAATGTTCCCTTGTGAGAATACATAACACTTAATGAGTTTATGATCTTACTGAAAGTATACCTATATTTAGGAATTTAGGAGTGGTTTTTAAACTATCATTTCAATATAACCTCCAAATTTTGTACCTCAGGAGCCAGGGCGGTTCTGAGCTCTGCATTTACTGCTGCGCTGTCCAGGAGAGAGAAGCACAGAGCACAAGCCACGGAAGGGCTGTCTGACTTTCTTAGGGCCAACGAGTCCGCGGGACAAGCTCACATTCCGAAACGGGAGTCTTCGGGAGTAAAGAATACAGCCCTGATGTTCGGAAATTAAATGAAGCACGGGCTTCTTCTATGGTAGCTATTAAAAAGGAAAGCAAAGAGCCTGTGCTTGGGAGTTAGGGAACTGTGGGCTAAATGAGCAGGGTGTTAGAACATTAAAAAGTGACTTCATAACTAACCTCGGAAGAACCTATTTTTGCTTTTGAGGTGCTGAGGATTGAACCTCGGGCTCTGCGCGTGGTAGCAAGGGCTCCACCTCTGTGTTGCTTCTACTCATGCTTGTTACTGTCAACTTCCATTTGTTCTGAGGGAAAACAGAAGCTTTCGTCACTTTTCCAAAGTTATACTACGAATGAGCGACACCAGACGAACTTTTAGCCTGTCTGGTGCCCTTAACTCTGTCTTGATCTTCACAAACCTAAAGTGAGACACTTCACTGACATGTTTATCTTAGACAATTTTTCGTGACAAAGACGTTTTCGGGTGACAATTGCCCAGTGGTTTAACCCAGGGGTCCAGGATCTTTCCCAGACTGAGCTTTGCTTCTTTCACCACTAGGTGGCAGTACAAGCACAGCTTTCCAAGGCCTTTGACACCGGGAGGCTGTCATCCCGCTACTCCCGTAGTGTTTTTGCAGTGTGCTTGTACGCCTGGAGTTTTTCTCTGAACTTTTCAGCCTTACCAGCAGCTGCATGATCTCGATAGGGGGATCCGGGCTATGGAAATACTAGGGAAAAGCTAAGTGGACTCCCCAGTCAGAATGCCAAATCAGCTGCACCTCCATGGACAAGCAGGGCCGGCGGGACCAGGAGACGCTGTTGTATAGAACTAAAGTCTTCAGGCCACAAACGTCCCACTCACTTCTGCCTTCTGACCAGCTGCACAGTGCGTGCACTTACGGGGAAACCAAAGGCTGAGGCGGCATTTACTGGGAACAAAGTTCTCCCCAAACAGGTGTTTGGCACCCTACCCCCCCCCCAGAGCATCTTCTGGGATAACCCCGCCTGCTAGCCTCTAGGAAGAACCCACCAAAGCTACGTTGTCCCTGTCAGCTAATGCTGGTATCGAACACCCTGTACGCGCTGCCATGCACGTCATGGATAGCAAGTGCTTTACTCTGACAGAGACTGTAAGAGGCAGGTGTTATAAGTCTCCCAGTTATTAAAGGAGGAGGCTGAGGACTAGAGAGATGAAGAGAATCTACCTATGCCCCCACATCAATTCAGACCTCTCTGATGGTTCAGCACGTTACGCACCCCACCCAGCTCGGCTAAAGAAGAAGACGTGTCCCTGTTCTGTGGCAGAATTCCTTGGCAAAGTGCAGGAACATGTCAAGATCGAGGCTTGGGACCTCGAGGACCACCAGGCTCCGACAGGTGTGCATTCTGTAGTTCGGTTTAGCCGACCCAATCTTGGGGCGCAAGTGCTCAGCAGTGGTCGGTCTTAGTCCTGACCAGCAGGGGGAGCCACTGCGGTCCAGAGGAAGGGGTCTTCGGAGCTCAACAACACAGCCGGGGTGTCGGACACTCCTGTG
The DNA here is from genome assembly GCA_004025085.1 of Thryonomys swinderianus. Taxonomy (NCBI): domain Eukaryota; kingdom Metazoa; phylum Chordata; class Mammalia; order Rodentia; family Thryonomyidae; genus Thryonomys; species Thryonomys swinderianus. The sequence continues at coordinate 6,022 of PVIC010008431.1, read as the reverse complement.
GCCTCGTCTCCGTCTCCTCGGTTTCATCAGACTCAGATTTCATCTCACACCAGTCCCCGCTTCTGCTCCTTGACTCCGAAGTGAGCCCTACTTAGTGAGGTCTTCGAATGAGTTTGAAGATAACCGTGCAAGTTCAAAGGTATTAGCTCCACACTCGGACACATACCCTGGTGCTGCAAAACTCCTGGACTCCCTCTCGGTTTTTCCCCAAGTGCTCATTCATGATTGATCGTTTCCTGGTCTGTCCCAACAAAAGGTCAGCGTGGCGAGTTGTTCCTAAAGCTACTTTTATGGGATTTGGAACACTTTTTACTTGGAAATTCTGTCTTTCCTGTTTCTTTAGGGCTACAGTAGTTCTCCCAGGGAGCAAGAGTATAGTGACAGGAATCACAATGACATTGCCTGTAAAAGTACAAGCTTGGCAACCCTATGCTGCGCTCTCTCTCTCTCTCTCTCTCTCTCTCTCTCTCTCTCTCTCTCTCTCTCTCTCTAATTTATTATTTTTTTTTATTTTACAGATCAAAAACCAGAGGACCTCAGCTCTGGGTAGTCCTCAAATTTCCTCCACCTGAGTTTATTTAGCAGGGCTTTATATACTGCCATCTAGTGGTTATCACGCCTCACACGCATTGAATTTTCCCTGAGAATGTGTGTGTGTGATTGTGTGTGTGTGTGTGTGTACACGCGCGTGTGCTCAGTTAGGTGCTGACAGCAGAGATGTGTTAGCATGAAAAGATGTAGGTCTCAAAAATTGTCTAGAGATATCCACAGAACACGCCTCTCCAAACCCAAGCGGGCAGACTAAAAGCAGGTGTGTGGGATTAGCACTCCGTATTTTTTTTTTTTTCCAACGTCACCCCTCAAAGGGCAGAGCGCAGAAACGTTCACACTCAGGAGCCTATCAGTTCATCAGACATGAGGAGCTCTAAAGGAAAAGCCCTTGAGGCTGCACTCAACCCAGTGTGCTCACAATCTCCCGACAGAGGACGACCCTTCAAACTCTGGGAGGCTCCGTCAGCAGTGCAAACACAGGTGAGTACGCCACAGCCTGATGTCCTTCTGTGGGCCCCGCGCACGTCAGGCAGACCCTGCCTCCGGTGACTTCTGTGTCCAGCGGCAGCTGCCACCTACCTGTGGCCCGTCCTGTGCTGCCGACTCGGAGCTCTCTGCTCCCAGGCTGCCATCGCACTACCCCTTGGAGCTGACACCCGTCAGCTAAACGGGACTCAGGTGCTGAATGCAGGGTGGGGGAGAGAGAGAAAAAAAGAGGGGGGGGGAGGGGAAGGATCACGAAAGGGAAAATGCAAAAAAAAAAAAAAAAAAAAGCCCTGAGCCGGTAGCTCAGCTCCTTAAGGCCGCTTTTGCATGGCCCTTCTGAAACCAGAATACCAGACGCACAGAGAACTTGAGCCCAGCGGTGGTCAGAAGTCACCCGGGCCACCCTGACTCCATCATGGAACTTCGGCTGCTGGAGCATGCACATAACCAGCACCTATAACTCGACGGCTGTCAGGCTCCGAAAGACAAGCGACATCAGTGCTGTTTTAAATCTGAAGCACAGTAAGACAGAAACCTGTAAGTCACCCCGCTCGGCCTCCCAGGACAGCTCAGGAGATCCACTTAACCTAGTCTGTGTTTTCAAACTGCACTTCTGACCTCCTTCCGGTCCCCTGAGCCTTCCCTGAGTTGGGCAAGGATAGGGAGAGTCTGCAGAAACTTAATCATTGATTCCTTTAATGATTCTCACTAGAAGCCTTTAGCACATCAGAGGAGTGCCTGGAGGTGGTATAAGAGGAACAAATCGACTTACATATAATTCATCACACGTGCCAAGGGGATGTGTTCAAAAAATTCTCAGAGAAGGCAGCAGCCAACAATTAAAAGAAGGAAGTTTCAAGTGTGCCAACCAAACGGTTCTCATCTCATCGTGTCCAGGGTACTTCCACTTGTTTCGCTTTTTCCTTGGCTGTCTGTGTATCAGGCTGTGTTCCAGGAGAACTCTACATCTGGCCTTGTAGGCGCTCAAGCAGCTAATAAACAAAAATAGATGTGCATCTTCCATTCTTCCTGTATGTGTTAATAAGTATCTACTATGAACGAGGTGTGTGCTGAGTTTCATAGTAAACAGTCAGCAGAGTAGTTTGGTCCTTGCTTTTATAGCTTCTCATAAACCAAGTAATGGGTCTTCCAAAGAAATCACTCTCATCCTTGGGACCTGGCTATGTTAATGAGTATGGTAGAACAGATTTTGCAAATGGGATGGCAGTAAAGATCTTGAGATGGAGAGATTATCCTATATTATCTAGAGGGCCCAGTGCGATCACAAAGGCTCTCCTGACAGGTAGGCAGGTGTGTGGCTAGAGTAATGTAAGACACAGCCCAAGGAACACAGGCACCTCTGGAAAATCAGAAAAGGCAATGAAACCCTCTCCTGAAACTTCTAGAAGGAACTCACCCCTGCTGATACCTTATGTCAGCCCAGTAAAACTGATTTTGGACTGCTGACTTCTCTGACAGCAGGATAATGGCTTTGTGTGGTGCTTAATGCCACGAAACTTGTGTTCATCTGTCACAGCAGCAATATGAAATGAATGTAAGCTGAAAAACTAGTTTCTTAAACATTTGCTGATGTTTAATGTGTATTTAAAAAATAATACCACAATGCTGGGTGTGGTGGCTCATGCCTGTAATCCCAGTACTCGGGAGGCAGAGGCAGGAGGATTGCTGAGTTTAAGGCTTGCCTGGGCTACATAGTGAGCTCAGGGCCAGCCTGAACTACAAAGTGAGACCCTGTCTAAGAAAAATAGGTAAATAATAAAAATAAAATTTACAACGTAATACCAATGAAATGTGGAACAAGAGGAAGTATAGATAAGCACATTCATTTCTTTATGCTTATTTATTCCTCTCTTTGATAATCACTGCAGTGACCAGGCTCAGGCTTCACCTTTCTAGAAGAGCAGGAGTCCGTTTGTAGTTTCCAGTGTTATACTGAGGCTTCAAATGCTGATAGAAGGCATATTGGTTATGGCCTCATCCCCATAATGACAACTTGCACTATTTAGGAAGATATTCCAGTTCGTTGAGGCTTTCTGGTCATGGCTCTTGAGCATGACTATAATCCTAGCTACTTAGGCAGCTGAGGCAGGAGGACTGGTAGTTCAAGGCCAGCCTGGGCAACCTAGTGAGATCCTGTCTGAAAATAAAAAATAAAAAGCGCTGGGGATATAACTTAGTGGTAGGTTGCTTGCCTAGCATATGAAAGGCTGTGGGTACAATTCAAAGTAAAATTATGAGTTCTCATTTGTGTCCACTTGCTCCAGTGGGAAAACTGAGGCCTGGGATCTGGTCAGTTAGCTTCATCACATAAGAGAAGGAATGCAAGCTCAGATCTTTTGACTCTTACACAGAGGTGTTTCCCTGGCCTCTGCTTACTGTTTCCCAAGGAATTATGGGAAAGAGAGAAAGGGATTAAACAGACAGTCAGAATGTGTGGTCAGGTTACTGGAGGGAGATGACAGGAGTTCTGGATAAAGAGCATGAGCCAGGGGCTGGGAATTTAGCTCAAGTGGTACCTTGCCTACCTTGGAAGCTAAGGGCCTAAGTTTGATCCCCAGTTCCACAAAAAAAAAGAAAAAAAAAAAGAGAAAGAAAATACTATCAACTAAAACCTGTAGAATAAGAAAGACTCCTATTTTTTATATATATAAGGCTGGGGGGAAATTTTGACAACTGGATAAGTTTCATTTTGAAACTCATTTAACCCTGAAAGTCAAAATGAAACTTCAAGGGTGCAAACCCACAACAATCAAAATAAAAACAAATTTTTATATGCCAGTTGCAGAACTAAATATAGATTTTCAGATAGACCTGCTTACCTCCAAACTCATGGCTTTTTAGAGATATTTCATACCTTATTAAAAAAAAAAGAATGTTACACAAAAGAAAAACCGTTTTGTGTGGGAGGCAGAATATAGACTGAGCATGCATATGTGAATGGGAAGGTATTTTATTTTGCTTCAACCCCTTCAAACCATCAGGATGTTTTAAAATACCACTGTGGTCACCTACACTGGTAATATTTTCTATTGTGGTCAGAAGAAGCTGACTAAAGCTTCATGTGTTGGCTCCAGAGGAAAGTCGGTTGTTAAATGCCCACACCTGGGCATACCGTGCCTTTTGTCATAGTAGTTGTGACTTGCTTTGCTGGTGAGCTTGTGTGGACCTCCCTGAATTTCAACATATTTTGGTGACATGATGAAAAGCATGATTAAAGCTGAAATCCATGGACTCTAGATACAGCAAGGCACACTGGATTTCTATCCTTCTGCTTCTCCCACCTCATTATATCCTTGGAAGAGCAGCTTCCTACAGGATGGGTCTCCAAAGGTCTTGGCCCTGGTGAGGCCTGTTTGGAATCATCTACGGCCTGCGGCTTGCCCCATCCATGGCCTCTCAGGTTCCTCTGTGTATGGAGGAAGCTTTGCACCAGGCTCTGAACTGCTGAGCAATTTCTTTTGAAGGCACAAATGGAGTCAGAGTCATCTAGGGTTTTAGAGTTTTATTTGTGGTGGGCTGTTTTCCTGTCACAGTTGTGGTTTACCATTTACCTGAATGTGCAGAAGTTCTTTGAACTATCCCTTAGCTTTGACTTAAATCAGGAATCTCTCCCTGACCTGTGCAGTCTGACGCCTGGTGACACGCACTCTGCCACATGTCTTCTCCCAAGATGGCTATGTTTCCACGGGTGACCATGAAGAGAAAGGTCACAAGGGGAACATGCATTTTCAGGAATGGCAACTTGGGAAAAACAAAGACAGGTCTTGCAGCGGTCATCGTTTGGCCACTGTAATGAAATACTTGAGGCAAATTACTGCTGAAGAAAACAGGTTTCTTTAGCTCACAATTGTGGAGACTGTAGTCCCAGCACTATGACAGAAGAGTATATTGAGGGAAAAAGAACACAGCTTAAACTAGGAGGCCAGAGAGTTTGATGAGTCAGGCTCAGTGTTTTGTAACCACGCTATCCTGGAACCCCCAGGGGGTTCCCTGGGAATTATCTCAATTTTCACATTTAGAAAAAAAAAAGCACAGATCACTGCCAGCATTCATCTAATTTTTAACATTTGAGAATAACTATATTCTCTAAATGGAAATACCACTACTAAAAAGAGAATGCTATAGATAGTCTTTTGTTTTCAAAGACTATTGTCATGCTGGAATGATGTGATAAACAAGATATTTTGTGGCCAACTTTGGATGTACGGTTAGGACTAGAATCTGAGAGTTTTCTCAAGGTAAACATAACAGCTGAAAACATTACCTGTGAATATTTGGGGGTTAGTCAGAAAGCAGGTTAATCCCTTCAAAATGCACACATCAAGTAAGACCACCCACAGGCTCCACCTCTTAAAGGTCCCATCAGCTCCTACCTCATGCAGAGAGCCATGCTTCTACAACCTGAGCCTTTGGGGAGACATGCACCATCAACCAAAACAGCTTCCAAGACTGCTGTGCAAAAACATTTGTATAAAACATGCAACAAAAATCAATCATATCCCAGCACTCAGGAGGCAGAGACAGGAGTATTGCTGAGTTCAAGGTTTACCTGGACTCCATAGTGAGCTCAGGGCCAGCCTGAACTACAAAGCGAGACCCTGTCTCAAAAAAAAAAAAAAAATCAATCATAAAAGCATGCAGTCCAAGAAATTTGTTAAAGAACCCTTGGAGTTTTGCAAAGTGCCCCTAGAGATTTATGCTAAGGAAATAATCATGAATATGTAAAAAGGAGGAACTGGGAGCTAGAATATACCTTTCCAAGTCACACTCTCAGGGATGTTCCACTTGGAACCAGAGCTCACTTCCCAACAACACTTTAATCTCTAAATTCACCAGTGGATTAATTCACTGAAGAGTATAGCGCCCCACCCAAGATCCTCACTTCAAGCACATATGACCTTTGGGGGATATTTTATATCTAACTATAGTATTCTGCTCCTTCACTTCAAAAGGCTCATACCCA
>PVIC010008430.1:0-48189 GCA_004025085.1 Thryonomys swinderianus | reverse complement strand
GGATTACAGGCGTGAGCCACCACGCCCAGCATTATATGTGGTTACTGGGGATTGAACTCAGGTCCTTGCACTTGCAAGGCAGGCACCGGAACCACTGAGCTAACCCTCCGGCCCCGAAAAATATATTCTTAACTCAAAAAAATATTTGATTACTCAGTAAAATTAAGTACTTTCTGTTTCCATATTGCCCTTTTATATGTTTAGTTCCCTCATCATTTTATCACTCTACATTGTTTCATTTCTTGAAGTAGCTCTCTCATAGTGTGTCACCTGAAAACTCATTCCAATGTAAATGGCCATATGGCTTCAGTTTGGTAGATTAAGGGATGTGCTAAACCTGTAGCCCTTTCTAGTGCACTTTCTTTCTGTGGCTGTACAGTGGAGGGAATGGGGTTCCTTTTATTCTCCACTTCTGTTCATGGTGTTCAAATGTTCTTCCACTCTTGCAGGAAATCAACAGTCTCTTGAAGTTTTCTGTTATACCTTTTGCCATCATTCTCTCACTGTTGGTTTTGCAGTCAATAGATTACCTGTCATTCTCAGGTGATTATTTGATTGATTGATTGATTGATTGATGAGACAAAATTTCACTGTGTAGACTGGTTCAAGCCAGTTCAGCCTTGTTTTGAATTCATCACCTAGGCTGGCCTCAAACTCACAGCTATCCATGTGTCTCAGCCTCCCAAGTGCTCGCATTACAAGCATGAACTTCCACGCCTGACAGGGAGCCATTTTAGTCAGCTGTCCTCCTCCTTTGCCCTTTACTCCATCTTTTCTATGGGACTTTATTTCCATATATTCGTGAGCCTTTCCTCTGCTTTTGACTTCTAATATAGTCTTTTAAAAAATTATCAAGTCTCCTATCCAAAAAAAGAGAATCTTTCTTCTAAACTCTGTTCTCTCTTTTGCATTGAATTTTTTAATAGTTTAAAAATGATTATCCATGTTTCCTCATCTCCCATTCATTCTTTTTTTTAATATTATTGACAATTTTATTTTTTGTTCATTCTTTAGTACATTATTTGTTTTACTACATTCTGTAGCAATGTTCATCAGATCTCCAGAAAAAAGCTAGTAAACATTTTTAGCCCTTATCTGATTGGCTTCTTCTGCCACAATGAATAATGTAGTTCACAGTCCTTTTTAAAACTTTTTTTGGTAATTAAAAAAAAGGAATAAAATTTATGTATATAGGGGGTGGGGGGGATTGTAGGGTGGGTAGGGAAATGGGAAAAAATGAGAATTAAATTATGTACTGGTATCAGTTCTCAATATTGAGTGTGATCATGATGTGTATATATAATATACCTATAAATATTCAAATTAAAAAAAAACTTTTTTCTAAAAATATTCAGATAGCCCATCAACTGGAGACTGGATAAAGATGTGTTTTTAATGGAGTATTACTCTGCTGTAAAGAATGACAAGATTCATTCATTTATGTGCAAATGGAGACACCTGGAGGACACACTAATAAGTGAAATAAATAGAACAGAGATATGCAAATACAGGATCTTTTCTTTGATATAAGCACCTGTAGAGGTAAAGGAGCTCTAGAATGTATGATAGTTTTTGTAGAATGGGAAATATCCAAAAGGAATTTGGTGTGGGAACATAATGAGGGGAAGGAATAAATATGATTTGGAAAAAAATAAAAGTATGTATATAGGGGGTGAGGAGGTTGTGGGTGGGCAGGGATGTGGGTAAAAATGAGAATTAACCTGTGTCACATATTGATACAAATTCCCCAATGTTGTGTGTGATTGTGAGCTGTGTATATAATGTACCAATAAAGTTTACTGAATAATGCAAAGAAGAAAATTCAGATGGTAGGGGAACCGGGGAAGGGCGAGGAAAAGGAAGAAGGACAAAAGAGAAGAAAACAGGAAAAATGGAATCAATGCTATTATAAGTAAGGAGGGAAAGAGGAGTCAGAGGGAAGGAGGGGCATAGGAAGAAAGACTCAAGTTACATTATGTGCAGGTACAAATTCCCTATGATGTGATTTCTAGGTTTATCAAAACTGTTCCAATAAACAATTTAAAAATAAATAAAATTTTATTCTTCAAAGACTGTACTCTCTTTATGTACTCTTTCTCGTTTCTGGTCTTCTTTTCCTGTTTCCTAAATGTTGGTGTTTCTGAGATTTCTGTCTATGGGATCATGTTGTCTACATTCTTTACTTAGGTGAGGTGACCACTCTCATCATAACTCTGGTACAAACTGCATTAGATATGCATTAGATACATATCTAGTTCTTTAGTAGATGTTTCCACTTAGATGTGTCCCACATCCTGTGTGCCCAAAGCTGTGACTAAGTCATCTTCTGTCATTCTCAGATCTGGTATCCTTTTTATGTTCTCTGTTTTGTTTTGATTGGAGGAACCTCTCAGCCATATCCTATGTCCAGTCACCATGAGAGATTTTTCCTTCCATTATTTCTCAAACCTATCCTCTTCTCTCCATCTTATAGAGGTAGCTCTTCTATCCCCACTTCCTGCTTGTCTGTCTCAGTGTATTATAAGATTGTTACACCAGTTTCCTAATTATTTTTCTCTTTAAATATCTTTTTCTCTCAAATCTTTTCTTTATAGAACTATGGGGGAATCTGACCACTGCCAGTCTCCTTGTTTAGAACCTTTCAGTGGCTACCCAAGGTTCTTACATAAGACATGCATATCCTTTTGTGATACAGCTCCTGGCCTCCTATAGCTGTCCTGAACTCTCTTACTCATAACTGCAGTCTGAGAGCACTAAACTGGGTAGCACTTCTAGTGAACACAACTCTTTCTCATTTTGTTACCTCTCCTCATGTTATTCCCTGCTTGAAATAACTATATCCATTCTTGATTAACTTCTTTATAAGATTTACATTTGGGTATACTTAAGATGATTTCTTGGGTCCTTAACACCTTCCAAACAATGTTATGCCCTAATAATAATCATTTGTATCTAGGTCTGTCCATGTAATTAGCATGTTAGCTGTAGTTACGCTTAAGTGAATATCTTTCCCTTTATACTTATGATTTCCTTGAATCCAGAGATTGAATCTTTGGCAGGGTGTCACATATGCTACTTGTCACATCTGATTTCAGTCCCTTCATTTTATAGTAGAGGAAATTGAGAACCAAATTATAACTATTAAATGATTAATTCTAAATGAAAGCTGCCTGACTTCTTAAAAATTGGATTAGAAAGGAATTTATTGATATATGAAACATACATTATTGAGGTCCAGTGTGGTGTGTCTCCAGAACTGTGAGAAGTAAGTTTCTGTTGTTTATAAATTAATCTATGAATTTTGGGCTAAGACAATGAAGTAAGAAATATTAGCTCTTATGAGCTTTCATATCCAAGTGGCATATAATCAAATAAGCAAATAATATTCATAAAGTGTTTGGTGAGACAATGAAGAACTTGATTTTTTCCAACCAAATGCAGAAAACTTCTAATATTCTGAATACCATAATCAAATATCAGCTACTTTATATTTATTCTCTTAAGAAATGCTGAATCATTTTAAGTTGTATTTTTTATTTCTTTAGAGTTACAAACTGCTCTTTCAATTCTCCATATTCTCACCAATTTTAAGTTCTAGTTTTAATATTTTATGAATTTTTTCTACCACTCTGTAAATACTTCCAACTTTCCTACCTGTTCATTTCTTTCCTATTGTTTATTTTCCTAATTATCATCACCAAAACTCTACCTCTGTAACTGTGTAGAGGACAGTGGGCCAGGCACTGTTTTTATGTTATTACAAAGAAGAGACGCTATGGTTTGAGGTTTTTCTGCTGGCCTAGTGCAAGATGTTTATGCAGAGTGTCAATGGAAACAATTAACAAGATGACACAGCCTATTTTGCTTAGAAATGTCCTAATTTCCTGTTTAGGTTATCCAAAGGTCAAGTAGGGATTTCTTTTTGCACTTTTGTAGTGCAGATTCACATACAAGCATTGTAGGACTTAAGATCACAAGCTATTTAATTCCAGTGGCTGCATTTAGCTTCCTAAGAAAGTAAGTCCTTCCCCTGCTATTTTTATTTAGTTTCTCTTTTGTATATGTGCTGCCAAAGCGAGCACTAGTTTCTCTTTTGTACTCTACTGCTCTAATCTGTATGAGTGTGATGCCAAAAGCTATGGCTTCTTAAATAAGGTGTTTCTTAAAGTTTATGTTGCTGATTGTGAATTTCACGTGAGTACCTGCATTAACCAGAATGTTGCAGTGTTACTATTGCTTTGTCACAAAAATCTGTTACTAAGTCAGCATTCAGACAAGCACCAGGCCCCCAAATAAGCCTTGCCTACATGCTGTGAACTTCTACCTGAGTGAATCAACTTAGTGTAACTGCCCCCACCATTTTTAATTATGCCTTCAGTCTATGGAAAGACCACATTTCTCTGTTAAAACAGATGAAACACCAAGTGTTCTGACATGTTTATAGAACAAATTATTATATCTGACAATAGGTAATTACACAATCAAGTATGGAAGTAAATGGATAATTAGGGGTTAATAAATAAGTGCCTTTTATATGCAAGAAAAGTAAACTACATATTTTTAAATTGTTTAAGATTATGAAACTATTATAAGCTTTGAAAGAAAAAATAACTCAGTATGCAAGCCCCTTTAATACGAGCATTCGCCAAAATGCTGTATTCTAACTCTTTGATAGAGACAGTAAAGATTCTTATGTTCTTCCTCCTCACCAGGCTAAGTATGGTAATTTGGTGAACTTTATATTCCTTCTGAAGTTCACTGCAAATGTTAAGGATTTATATTTTAGGGCAGTCGTGGTGACTCATGCCTGTAATCCCAGCACTCAAGAGGCAGAGGCAGGGGAATTACTGTGAGTTTGAGGCTATCTTGGGATAGTGAGTTCAGGGCCAGTCTGAACTACAAAGCGAGACCCTGTCTCAAAAAACTAAAAATAAACAAACAAATAAATAAAAGGATTTATATTTTAGTCATGTCATATTCTGGTACAAATTCTCAATGTTGATTGAGATCATAATGTGTATGTAAACTGTACCCATAAAATCAAATTTTTTTTGAGACAAATCCTTGCTTTATAGTTCATGCTGGCCCTGAACTCACTATGTAGCCCAGGCTAGCTTCAAACTCAGGGCAATCCTCCTGCCTCTGCCTCTCAAGTCCTGGGATTATAGGCATGAGCCACTACTACACCTGAAATTGTAGTATGTGGTACCTAGGATCGAACTTGGGACCTTGCCAGGCAGACACTGGAACCACTAAGCTAAATCCTTGGCCCCAAATCAATTTTTTAAAAAAAGAATTATTTTATATCCTAGAAACACAAAACTGATACCTTATCTTTCTAGAGCATACTAGGTGAGATCCAAATCTGAAATACAGTTGAAAATTGAGATTTTACATACATAAAATACAAGTGAGTTGCTAGTGTGAAATTCAGTTGATTTATCTGCCAACGATTTCTTGCAAGGGCTAGAGCTGAAGTCCATACTTTACTCACTGTGTACAAAAGTATTGCCATAGAAACTTGCCCCCCTCTTTTTCTTCCTGAAGCAGTTGTAATTTAATAGTTTTGAATAGTTTCATTCACCCTAAATGGTGCAAGTTCCATTTTAAAGAAGGAAGTAACAGGATGCCTCTCATATGTGTATTTAGTTTTTAGTTTAGCTTTTTTTAAAAATTTTTTATTGGTACAATTTATATACATCTCACAATCACACATAACATTGGGGAATTTGTACCAATATATGACACAAGTCAATTCTCATTTTTACCCATATCCCCACCCACCCACACCTCCCCACCTCCTATATACATGCTCTTTTATTTTCTTTCAGAATCATATTTATTCCTTCCCCTCATTACATTCCCACACCAAATTTCCTTTGGAAACTTCACATTCTACAAAAACTGTCATACTTTCTAGAGCTCATTTGCATCTACAGGTGCTCATATCAAAGATCCAGTATTTGCGTATCTGTGATCTTTTTATTTCACTTATTAGTATGTCCTCCAGGTGTATCCATTTGCACATAAATGAATCCATCTTGTCATTCTTTATGGCAGAATAATACTCCATTTTATTAAAAAACCACATCTTCTTTATCCACTCTCCAGTTGATGGACATTTGGGTTGCTTCCAAGATTGAGCTATCATGAACTGAGCTGCTATGAACAATGGTGTACATCTGTCCTTCCAATGTGATTTTTAAAATTCTTTTGGGTATATTCCTAGCAAGGGAATAGCAGGGTCAAATGGGACTCCTAGTCCTAGTTTTCTGAGAAATCCCCACACAGATCTCCACAATGGTTGCACAAGTCTACAATCCCACCAACAGTGGAGAAGGGTTCCTTTCTCCCCACAGCCTCGCCAGCATTTATTGTTGGTTGATTTTGTAATCACGGCCATTCTTTGTGGAGTGAGATGAAATCTCAGTGTTGTTTTCATTTGCATCTCTCAAATGACCAGTGATATTGAGCATTTCTTCATATGCTTCTTGGCTACTTTGACTTCTGCCTCTGAGAAGTGTCTGTTCATTTCAGATGCCCATTTTTGAATTGGGTCTTTGAACTTGGGGAGGCTGATCTCTTTAAGTTCTTTATATATTGTAGATAATAGCCCTTTGTCTGATAAACGACTAGTAAAGATTTTTCCCCCATGTTTAGCTTTTCAAAATTTTTTTTCCTTAAAGGCAGAGCCAGCATTTATGACTAATAGCAAATTATAAACATTATAGGACTTAAAATTTTTAGATTAAAACTTACAGACTAATTATATTAAAAATTAAATGAATCCACGTTTTAGATTCTCTGCATTGTAATTACCCCTATTTTAAATCACAGCAATTTGCTTGAGAAGGGGGTGGAGAACTGTCCCCTGTAACATCTGTACTATAAAGGGACAGATAAAGAAACCCTAGCCTTGGCCAGAGATTTAGCTCAGTGGTTCCAGTGCCTGCCTAGCAAGCACAGGGTCCTGTGTTCGATCCTGGTAACCACATACAGCAGTACAGGGCATGGTGACTCACGCGTACCACGTACCACAATGCCGGGCATGGTGGCTCACACCTATAATCTCAGGAGGCAGAGGCAGGAGGATTGCTGAGTTTGAGGCTTGCCTGTGTTACATAGTGAGCTCAGAGCTAGCCTGCAAGACTTTATCTCAAAAAAACCAAAAAAAAAAAAAACAAAAAAAACAACCTAGCCTACCCTAACCTTTTTCATTCAAACACCTCCTATAGTATAGGCATGTTGAAATAAAATTATTTTTAATGTACTAAGAGCTGAACCAGGGCTTTTGTACTAAAACATGCCCCAGTTGTCTCTGTCTCTCTCTCTTTCTTTCTGTCTCTTTCTATATATAATGTAATTTTAAAATTTTGGAATAGGGTCACTAAGTTGCCAAGGCTGAGCTTGAACTCCTACCTGAGGCATCCTAAGTGCTGAGATTACAGGTGTAAGCCACCACACCTGGCTTGGGATTGTTTTTCACTGACTAACATATATTATCTTTTGTTTCTTGAGTTCTTCCAAAGTTTATTCATACAAGCAGATCTTATTTCTTCATAGCTCCAGTGAAGCAAAATGATTCATCAGAGGGAATTGAAAGTCTAGTAAAACACTTCTCATCACAAGTTTCAGGATTTGATTTCCTTAGTATTGGAAGTCTTTGAGCCTCACTGGTGAAGTCATTACATAACCAACTGTTATGTAAGTGTAGCAGATATCCAGAGAGTTACATGTATAATGAGGGAATGTTTATTTAGTATATTTGATGGCATTATCACTGGTTTACAAAAGGTAATCTCAAGAGCAGTGCTTTGGTTGTGAAACATTTAATTCATTCTATAGTACCAATTAAAACACTATATACTAATCTGGCTTTCAGAGTAATACAAGATTACTAAAAATTCAAAGATATTTTAATTGTTAATAACTTACATGTATAATACATGGTAGTGGAGCCATGTTGTTTGTGTATGAAATGAGTTTAGTGTAGACATAATATTGTGTGTCAAAAGGTAGTGTATACAGTTCATCTCAGGATTTACTATGTCCAGGTACTGAGCCAAATGTGAAGATAGAGTTATTAAGCAAAATAAGACATCATCTTTGAGGTACTTAAAAAATAAGAAGAGAGCCAGGTGTGGTGGCTCATGCCTGTAATCCCAGCACTCGGGAGGCAGAGGCAGGAGGATTGCTGAGTTCAAGGCTTGCCTGGGCTACATAGTGAATTCAGAGCCAGCCTGAACTACAAAGTGAGACCCTGTCTCAAAAAAAAAAAAAAAGAAGAGAGGGGAGAAAATGGCTCATCAACTGTTGGGATATTGAGGGAAAAAACTAGAACTGGAATAACCATGAATCATCAAAACTAAGAAAAGAAATTATCAATACTTGATTATTAAACCAAAATGGAAATATTAATTAATTAATTTGTAGTGCTGGGGGTTGAACCTAGACCTTTTAAAACTATTTTATTTTGCTGGGCATGGTGGCTGACATCTGTAATCCCAGCACTCGGGAGGCAGAGACAGGAGGATTGCTGAGTTCCAGGCTTGCCCTGGGCTACATAGTGAGCTCAGGGCCAGCCTGGACTACAAAGCAAGACCCTGTCTCAAAGAAAAAAAAAAAATTAAACCTCAGTTGCCAGAACAGTTAAGGCTCAACAGTATATATAATGTCCTAATATTCTCATGTTACTAATGGAAAGTTGGAAGATAAAAATTTATTTAAAAACTTCTGTCCCTACTCCAGAGAAATGAACACTTAAGTCCACAAAGAAAGTTGTACATAAATTGTCATAGCAACGTTACTGATAGTAGCCAAAAAGGAAAAACCCAAACAAACAAACAGCATAAACCCAAACATGTATCAACTGATATTGGATAAACAGAATTTGATATATGGTAGATATTTAGCAATAAAAGAGAAACAAAGTACTGGTACATGCTGCAACCTTGAAAACATGCTGAGTGAAACAAAAGACCAGATTTTATGTTTCCCATTTAGGGAGTTCAGGACTGGCATATTGGGGAACTCTAAACGGATTCAAATGTTTGTAGGACTCTGAAATATACTGAAAACATTGATGTATATCCTTTAAGTGGGTGTATTGTATAGTGCTTTTAAAAAGCTTAAAAAATAATGGAACTTTAAAGTAGTGAGTAAAAAATAGAGAAATATTTTGAGATAGCTACCAAAAATGAAATAAAAATGTGGTATACATTTTTCCCCCCTTTGGTGATCCTGGGGCTTGAACTCAGAACCTTGTGCTTGTGAGGCAGGTATGGTGCCACTGAGCCACATCCCCCGCCGAAAAGATGGTATAAGTAAAGCAAAGTCTTATATGCAATAACTATAAAAGAATAAATTCAATATTAGTGAAATAGGAGTTAAACATAGTTATTTCTGAGAATGGGAAGAGTATGTAATGAGCTATATTGACTCCATGTTATATCCCATTTGACTATTAACAAGGTATTGTTATAAAATTAATTTTAATAAATTAACCAAATCTCATACATATATATCTGTATGCCATTTTAGCCATGATAGTGACCAAAAAAGTTAAAGTAAATATAGATGGATGTGTATAATATAATTTTGTAAATTCCACTATTTGCCTCTTTTCTTTTCAAATTCTAGGCTCATCTTGTATTTAATTAGAATCACCACATTGGTTTTCCTATAAAATGTATGATAGGTAATGCGAAATAGGAAGAAAATATGCAAAAAGAAAAGGGAAAGGATAGCTAGGGGAAGGTATAAAAAAAGGAAAGAGAAAGCTTGATAGTGGAAAAGAAAGGAAACAAAGCTTATGTGTATAGGGGACATAGCTTATGTAAGGAGGGGAGGGGAAAGGGAAAAATGGGAACCAAAATGAGTCATGTACAGGTACAAATTTTCAATATTAAATGGAATCATAGTGTATGTATAAAATATGCCAATAAAATCAATTTTAAGGGCCAGAGATTTAGCTCAGTGGTTCCAGTGCCTGCCTCACAAGTGCAAGGTTCTGAGTTCGATCCCAGTAACCACATACAATGCTGGGCATGGTGACTCACGCCCACCAGTAATCAATACCACATACCACAGTGCTGGGCGTGGTGGCTCACGCCTGTAATCCCAGCACTCGGGAGGCAGAGACAGGAGGATTGCTGAGTTCGAGGTTTGTCTGGGCTATATAGTGAGCTCAGGGCCAGTCTGAACTACAAAGCGAGACCCTGTCTCAAAAAAAAAAAATCAATTTTAAAAAATTAAAATACAAAAGAATTATCACATAGCTTAGTGTCAAAAATAATTTAAGACCCAGCACTCAGGAGGCAGAGACAGGAGGATTGCTGAGTTCGAGGCTTGCCTGGGCTACATAGTGAGCTGAGGGCCAACCTGAACTATAAAGTGAGACCCTGTCTCAAAAAAAAACAAACAAAAAAAACATTTAAGAATATTTTATTTCTGCTGTGTGCAGTTCATCTAAATGAAACGACTTAAAGACTCTAATGCCTTTCAAAGGCCTCTGTATTGCAAGGTGCTCAAACCTCAGCCCTGATCTGCACCAAGGGAGAGTGGCTGACAGCAGACTTGGCAGATGGGACCTTTGCAGAGGGCAGCCTTGGTGGTGAAGAGGCACCATGAGGCAGCTAATAACTGAGGGCAAGAAAGGGAGATAGATGTTGAAGGCACTGTGCTAGTGTTGTGCTTCTTTGCAGGGTTTGGGGGAATGTTTGTTTGTTTGTTTGTTTGTTTGTTTGTTTGAGACAGGGTCTCGCTTTATAGTTCAGGCTGGCTCTGAGCTCACTAAGTAGCCCAGGCAAGCCTGGAACTCAGCAATCCTTCTGCCTCTGCCTCCCGAGTGCTGGGATGACAGGCGTGAACCACCACGCCTGGCCCTGTTTGTTTGTTTTAGGCAGGGTCTCACTTTGTAGTTCAGGCTGGCCCTGAGCTTACTGTGCAGCCCAGGCAAACCTGGAACTCAGCAGTCTTCCTGCCTCTGCCTCCTGAGTGCTGGGTTTACAGGCATAAGTCACCATGCCCAGCAGTGTGGTATGTGGTACTGCTGGTGGGCTGAGTCACCACACTTGGTATTGTTCTATTACTGGATTGAACTCAAACTCTTGCACTTGCTAGGCAGGTGCTGGAACTACTGAGCTAAATCTCCAGCCCCAAATGTGACATTTTCCTATAGGAGGGAAGGAAGGAAAAGTTAAATGGTGTAAAAATCATATGGAGCTCATCATTTGATTTTGCCATCTATTTAGAAAGGGACTTATATTTTCTTCCAATGTTACTGATCTAGTAAGAATAATTTTTTCTTGAATTCCTAGTGATTAATTACTTGAAGGATAAGTCTTCCTTAAAGCTTCCTTAAAATACTGGATTTAGGAGTTTGTTGTTGTCCAAATCTCTGAAGCACTGTCTGAACCCCTACTTCAGCTTTGCTGTTCAGAGGTAAAGGAAAAATGATCTCCTGGTTTACTTTTGGAATCTGCAAAGTAACCCTCATATCCCAGGTGGATTTAGTGTTTGGAAAAGGGACCTAAGAGGGGGGACTAAAGTTGACCCTGAGCTCCCAGGTCACTGTTCACATTTACAAAAGCAGACCTGGTATCCCCAATTGCTTTTCTCCTGAGGTTGGCTTAACTTTATTTATCTTCCGTCTTGGGTCACTGCCTCTGAGGTGCTTCAAAAGCAAAATCCAAAAGACCCAAAACAATGAAAACTAAACTAGATTCAAGAAAAAAATGACTTGGCACTACGGGTTAATTTTTACAAAGGAAAAAAGCCACTTGGAGTTTGTTGTTGTCCAAATCTCTGAAGCACAGAATTTTTTTAAGTCTTCCTAGACTTGTGTCATTTTCACAAAGTGATCTCAACAGGTCTCAGTTGAGACCCTGAGTTTCTTGGGTGTACATTCAGGTGAGTCTGTAGGACAGGAAACTGTCAACAAGCTAAATGGGTTGATGCAAATAAATTCCTCAGTGATTCAAGTATTTTGAACATATAAATCGGACTACCCATGCAACTATTTCTCTCCTTAAACTCACTTTTTAATTTGCTAGACACAGGGAGCACTAAGGAAGTGAAACTTATTACTCACAAATATTGGCTTAAATCCACTTTATTAGACAGTTGTGAAGGGTATATTCGAATCTCTGATGACAAAGTTTAGATACTAATTTCAGATAATCTTATAAATGGTGATAAGATAGAACTGAAGCACATTACTTTGATACTTGGCTTTATATGATCCACATTTTGCTTACTTTCCAAAAGAATTTAAGATGGGATTGTTTTACTTGACTATTGACATGGACCCATTTAATATCAACTTTCATTATCATGTGTGAATTTATCCTTTAGTAAGTAATTGTGAAGTTGCTTTTGGGTAATCTGAGGAATGTTCTGTTCCATTCATTATTGCTCTACATCTTTTAATTTTAGATTACATGTGTTAACTCATAAGTTCACCTGCTGAGCCCATGTCTGTTTGTCTATAAGACTGAAAGATTTGTATGATTAGAAACAAATATCTGAAGGTAGCAAAACTTGAAATAGAGAGGCAAAGTTTTCTGTATTTAATTGAGGTTTTATTGTTAAAAACACTTTGCCTTTTCTGAAGTCTGACCAATTGTTAGAGACTACCCCAAGGCAGTGATAGTGGTAGAGTGAAGCAAAGCACCAGTGGTTATACCTGGTAGAACTCCAGTTTCCTCTTCCATTCCTGTCCTGCTACTGTGCTGGAGGAGTCAGGTCCATTTTAGGCTATCTCAATTAAAACCCAAGGATTTTGCATCTTAGAGTGGGCACGTGTAGCAACCTGTGGTAATGGACTCAGACCTTAAAAAATCTAGCCTGTTTCCAAGATTGAGCTATCACGAACTGAGCTGCTATGAACAAGGGTGTACATCTGTCTTTCCAATGTGATTTTTAAAATTATTTTGGCTATATTCTTAGCAGGGGGATAGCAGGGTCAAATGGGACCCCTAGTCCTAGTTTTCTGAGAAATCTCCACACAGATCTCCACAATGGTTGCACAAGTCTACAATCCCACCAACAGTGGAGAAGGGTTCCTTTCTCCCCACATCCACACCAGCATTTATTGTTGTTTGATTTTGTAATAGCCATTCTTTATGGAGTGAGATGAAATTGCAGTGTTGTTTTCATTTGCATCTCTCGAATGACCAGTGATGTTGAGCATTTCTTCATATGCTTCTTGGCTGCTTTGACTTCTGCCTCTGAGAAGTATCTGCTCATTTCAGATGCCCATTTTTGAATTGGGTCTTTGAACTTGGGGAGGCTGATCTGTCTTTTTCTTTGATATGAGCACCTGTAGATGCAAATGAGCTCTAGAAAGTATGACAGTTTTTGTAGAATGTAAGTTTGCAAAGGAAATTTGGTGTGGGAATGTAATGAGGGGAAGGAATAAATATGATTCTGAAAGAAAATAAAAGAACATGTATATAGGGGGTGAGGAGGTGTGGGTGGCTAGGGATATGGGTAGAAATGAGAATTGACTTGTGTCATATATTGGTACAAATTCCCCAATGTTATGTGTGATTGTGAGATGTATATAAATTGTACCAATAAAGAATTTTTAAAAATCCAGTCTGGCATGGTGTCAGGTGGAACCAAGGAATGAAGTCATGTATTGGGAATTGAACCCAAGGCCTCATACATTCTAGGTAAGTGCTGTGTGCCACTGAGCTGTGCCACACTACCCCATCCTGCCCTTTAAGTTGTTGTTGTTTTTTAATTTTGAAACAGGATCTCACTAAATTGCCTAGCCTGGCCTTAAACTTGTAACCCCACCCCCCACCCCACCTCAGACTTCCAAGTAGCTGGGATTACGGTATGCCGCTTGAAGTCCTAGTTTAGTGTTGCACAGTTAGTTCACTTCAACTGTAATTTTTTTTGAGACAGGGTCTCACTTTGTAGTTCAGGCTGGCCCTGAGCTCACTGTGTAGCCCAGGCAACCCTCGAACTCACAGCAGTCCTCCTGCCCCTGCCTCCCGAGTGCTGGGATTACAGGCTTGAGCCACCAAACCCAGCATCTGTGGTATGTGGTACTGATTGCCAGTGGGTGTGAGCCACCATGCCCTGTATTGTTGTATGTGGTTACAGGGGAATCAAACCGGGCAGGGACCTTGCACTTGCTAGCAGGCACTGGAAACACTGAACTAAATCTCCGGCCCTCAGTTGTATTTTATAAGTGAAAAATAAAGATGTTAACGTTGTTATTTTTATGGATAAAGGATATTGGTAAGTCATTCAAAAATATTGGTAGTGTTTCCTCTAGCAAGATCATTTAACTCAGTATTTAGACCTGATGTTTTAGTACTATCATGAGGAACTCTACCCTGTTTATCAGGACTGAGGGAAAGCTTAGGAGACATGGAGGGAAGTTAGCAGACTTGTCAGTCCACCTGCTAGCCAACATTGGCTTTTTTCAGAGAGCGTATGCCTAGAATAGTCTCTAATGTGTACAGGTTTTATTGCACTTAAAAAAGCTCCTCAGTAAATTAGAGTAGTGGCCTGGCATCATCAGTCAGTTACTTCTTAAATATCTACTAATGGGCTTTACTGTGCTTACTATACTTTGAGTTTGTCTACAAGATTTGTGAAATTATTATTCTGTTTTCTGACTCCAGCATTATTATGCAGATTAGAAATCCTTATGGAAATGAGAAATCAGAATATAAAATCAGCATGTTTCCTTGGTGTATTTTTCCTCTTGTCTACATCCATGTGCCCTTAAGGACACAGACATGGTAATGTTAATGTGTTTCAAAGGCTGAGGGTAATGAGAAAGAAATAAGCAGTTTCTACCTTACTCTACATTTAGCTGCTGGTGAATTCCTGTGTGTTACTTTAAATTATTAATATTTTACATGAGCAGTGGTTTTCTTTTAAATACTTTATGTTAACATCAAAATATTATTTCCTTAGTAACTATGTCCCCATGTAAAATGTAATCACCTTCAGGAAAAGGACATTTCCTGGTTTCAATATTGTATCTGTAATACCTAGTATCATATCTAGCACATTGTAACTGGGCAACCAATATTTATTTGTTGAATGGCTAAATTAATTTTTTTCTTGATCTTTGGCTATTATCCACATTGGGATTACATTCTTTAATTTTTTCATGTGCAGATTTCCATGGACATCTACTGTATAAAATGTATTTTTATAAATTTTTAGTGTAAATATGAAAGCATATAAATTAGATTTGGGTAAATATGGGTAGGTAGATTACATTTTGTGATTCCTATAGTTTCTAAAGAGTATCTGCATAGGAGAGGTTTGCATGTGGTATCTGACCATATGTGAAAATTACAAGCATAGTGTTTCTTTATCTAGGAAAGACTGTTTTGTCCTGTAGAAGAATCAGTTCTGTATTCATAGTTGGAGTTGGTGTAGGTTTTTTCATTAAGTAAGCTCCTCCTTCCCCATCTGGGGGTAAATCATCCTAAGAGAAAAAGATCTTATTTAAAACTCCTTCTGTATTCCAGAGGTCACACTAGTAGTTCCATTTGAAAAGAAAGAAAGATTATAGCCAGTGTATTAAGAGGTTACTTTCTGCTGTGTATGATCACACACATTTGTACAGACACACACATACGTCTGAAAAAGGAACCCTTCAAAATGAGGCCTTCCCGACCACTATATGAGGAATATTCGTTATTAAAATATAGTTATTTCTAACTATCACATTAACACATGTCCATTTGTATTTTGGAAATAGCAGTTACTCATAATCCTACCACACAAATAAATAACCATTCTTAAAATTTTCCATTTAATTAAATTTTGGGAGTTTTCTTGGTAATTAAGATGGAGTTTTATCATGAACAGATAATTTAGAATTCTATATAAACATCAATTTTAATAGCCACATGATATTCATTATATAACTATACCTCACTATGAGGTTTAGGCTATTTACAGTTTGTTGATAGCCAAATAACACCTTTAAGATTATTATCTTTGTACATAAATTTTTGTCTGCCTTTATTATTGTTTCCTGAAGTTAAATCCTGGAGGTATGATTACTCAAGGAGAATGGCCATTTTTATTAGGTTCTTAAACATATTGCAGAATCACATTCCAGAAAAGTTATTATCAACTATACCTTTACCATTTAATGCATGAGAGAACTTTCCTTGTGAAAAGAGGAAAATGTACTTGTTGCCAAAAAACAACTTTTTTTTTCTTTTTCAGACATTCTTTACATTGTCTCAGGATAATTTCTGTACCAATGTTTTAACTTTTGGTATGGCTTAGAATGTTACCTGAATATAAATAGAGTGGATTTTAATAGTTAATATTTTTGTTACAGTGTTTCCTGATTTTCAGAAGAGTCCATTAATACAGTAGTTGTTAATTGGATGAGGAAAGAGTCAAACAAGTCCCTTATCTTCCTAAGGAAAAGTTAGTCTACCTTTAGATGACTTTAATCACTCTAAAAGTTTTATCCTTGTCAGACTCACTAGATTGGTTTGCATATCCTGTGAGTAAATACAAATGCTTCCTTCATGTAAAGTAACCAAGTAAACCCCTTACTTATAAAGCAAGTTAAAACCAAACAAGACTAATATGAAAGCTAAAGGAAGTAGTAAGTAAAGTATTTAGCTTTTTGAAACAATTCAGAAGGGAATAGGAAGTTGGTTTTAAATGGCTTAAAGGGGATTAGGGTTTTAAAGTTGGATAAGAGTTTTTTTGCTTTGGTTTAGGCATGGCATTGCTTTTAAAAGATTACTTCCATATTTGACAATTATTCTAACGAGTTTATAAACCAAACAGGCAATTTAAAGACACTGTGGAAAACATGAGAGTTTCTTCTTGTTGTTGTTTGTTTACACAAAATGATTGCCAAGAATTAAAGGCTGAATCTGAAACCCTTGTTTCATAATAATACAGAAGGTCTATTACCAAGAGAAGAATCCAACAGAAGTTGTTTAATGCACTTAATTAAGATTATCTGAGCTTTTGGTTTAAATTACTTTAGAAAAGTCTAGGTGCAGACAGCTTCTTTGAAAGATAAACATAGCTCTAAGAAAGGTTCTTTAAATAGCAACAATTCTTACTAATTAGAGTTTTGAGTAAATAGTGTATAAAGATCTCTCCAAACATCAGTAAAAGAGTTAGGTGATTAATATAAGAATGTTTTTATTATTTATAATTATTTGAAATACAGAAAGTATTTAATTAAAAGCAGCTATTGATACTTTTAGTACTTTTAAAGTAAAAAGATAATGTACACTATTTTGGCCAAAAAGTACAGTTAATGAGTTCTTAAATTTTCATTATTCTGTTTAAGAAACAAATCATATTAAAATGGATCGTGAATAACATGTTTGACTTAAGTATGAGTAAATAGTCAAAAGTTGATGTAATATTTTCCCCCATCTTCCTCAGCTCCTTGATCTGTTTATGGTTTGGGATTGGTCTACTTATCTAGCTGATTATGGGCAGCCAGCTTCTAAGTACCTTCGAGTGAATCCAAATACAGCCCTTACTCTTTTGGAGAAGTGAGTATATTTTGAAATATTTTTATATAGTATTTTATCAGGCTTTGGTTCCGTGACAAATGAAGAACTGAAAATTTCCACGAAAAGAAATGTATAGATGGAGCTTAAAAGTTCAGTCCATTTTAATGACTTAAAAATAAGCTTTTCTTTCTTGCCCTGTGGAATTGGTATAGTTACATATGCAATTCTGTTTATATTGGGGTGAATGAAACATTTTTCCTGTTGTATTATCAATTGCAGGCTTAGCTGGCCTCAGAAATAGCTTCACTGGAGTGCCATAGATGTAGCTCAGGGGCAAAGCTTGATTGGTATGTAGGAAAAAAGCAAAAGAAAACTATGTTTGCTGAAGATATAGGTGATAACTGGAGCTGTGAGAACTGGTAACTGGAGCTCAATTTTATAAAATATGGCCAGAAATTGGGACATTTGTTACCAGTGCTACTTAAGTCATGGATTCTTGATAGGTAGAGAAATGTGTGATTTGAAAAAAATCATAATAATTTGAAAACTGAGGTGATAGGATTTATTAGTGCATTTTTTTGTCCGGCTAACTACAGATTGAGACACTCCCTCTCATGTGGCAGATTGTCTCTTCACTCGATAAATCATACTAGAAGCATCACTGTTAAATTTTTCAATTTTAAAATTAAAATCTTATGTTTTCCACATTTCAGAATATATGTGGTATTTAATTTGAATTGAAGAACTGTTTAAAATAAATATATTTATAAAATTATAAATTATAAATTAATTTATAAAATAAATATAAATTTTATTTTACAGTGTTGTGGAATGCTATGAAGGCAAAAACATTACTGTTTTAAATCTATCATGATCTTTTTCTTTAGCTTTGTCTTGGTATGAATGTGATTTACAAAGGATATTTTAGCATATTTTATGGAATGATATTTAAATATAGTATAATATTGGAAAAGTTAACATACTTTATATTACATACTAATCCAAAACCACCACTTTGTGTAAAGTGCAAAGTGAAGCTGCTGATTTTTGTGTGGTTTCTGTATCTGTGAATTTATTAGTAACTATTTTCTTTGAAGTATATTTTTTTAAACGTGGGATTAGTGTGAGATAATTAAGAACATGCCAAGATATTTTACTTGTGACAGCAGTAGCTTTTAATTTCTTTCAGCTAAACTTCTTCATTTACATGTTTCTAGGATGAAGGATACTAACAAAAAGAACAACATATTTGCTCAGTTCAGGAAGAATGACCGAGACAAGCAGAAGCTGATAGAGACAGTGGTGAAGCAGTTGAGAAGTCTGGTGAATGGTATGTCCCAGCACACATAGCCCTCACGGTGCTCTCACTCAGTGACACCAGACCCTTGGGACTGAACACTGATCTCTAACAACCGTGGGTCATGATACAGAAATTTGTTTACAGAATTTTAAAATGCAGCACTGAAAATAAATTGATGAGGGCTTAAACAAGAAATCATACTAAATATCATTTGTATGGATTTTTAGATAATTGAATACTTTTTTATATGTGAAAATATGGGGTAATGCTTTTCAATTTGGGGGGAAAAGGCAAAAACTAAAATATAAATCAAGTCAAAAATTATACATGAAACTGATGGCAAATACATTAGAAAAATGTAATCCTCTCCTTATAAGTATTTTTTGCTATTTAAATTTGAACACTGTGTGTGTGTGTGTGTGTTTTAAGTACATGGTTTTAGAATGCAATCCTGTCTGATATGGGAGTATTTCTCTTATTTTTGATTTAGCTTTTATTTTCATCTCAATGTGATTTAAATAGATTAAAAATTTTAATTCTGCTCATTCTGGGTGAAATACACAAATCTTTAAAGCTCCTTGAAATCAAAGCAACCTCAGTAAGAATGTAAATTATTTGTTCTACTTGGTGGTTTAATTGTTCTGAATACAAAGGAAATGGTTTGGATTTTCTAAGGGTACAGTGTTGTTTCTGCTCATCAGAATTGATATGTCTATCTGTATTGGTTGTAGCTGACCCCAGTCTAGATTGATTTGGTTTGTTTCAAGAAAAGACAAAGTAATGGGGGGGTTAACACTTCAGGTGAAGCTTGTAGTGGAGTAGATATCTTCTTCCTACACACAGAAATTACTACAGGACTCAGGTTATTTTCTTCAAACAGCAGATCTCACTACTATATACTCAGTGTGGAAACAGACCAAATCAACTGAAGTCTGGAAAATCTAAAACATATGTACGTTTTATCTGTGTGTAAGTCGAGGTAACCAAAATGGCGCTGTAAATCTGATCTTTATTTTCTGTTTGCTCTATTTATGCTGAATACTCCTTTGGTATCGTCAGGATTTATACCTGTAAGAAAACTATACCTGACTCTATAAAACAAGTATTAAGAACTATGTTTACATCTCTTGATTTTGTGATGAAATATTAAAGATCAAGCAAGTTGTTGAAAATGTACTGGTATTCTGTCTATCCAGAGCTTACTGATTTAGAACTGTTTCTTTCAGGAAAAGCCTATTATTCCCTAATTATTGGAATGGGCACCAAAACAGAACAAAAAGTATTTGTTCCTCATCCGAAAATATTTCACATTTTAAAAATAGTGCTTGAAAATCATGGTAATTTTTCAGACAATAAAACCTGAATTTGGGGAGCCAAGCACTCCCTTTGAAGCCTTGGAATGCGGCTGTCCCTTCTTCCTTACCCAGGCCCCGGGGCACTTGGGATCCACCAGCAAAGCGCCTCTGGGGCTGGGAGCGCAGTCCTCGCCACACCTGGACCTGGCTGCCCCCCACACACACTGTGGCGCTTCTTTACTTACACCAATAAATAATCCAGGCCTGCACCCCTGCACTTGCCTGCCTTCCCTCCCCCGGGGTGCACCACGGTGACAATGCGGGAGATGGGAGGGGTTTTGAGCTCTGAGGTGGGGCGGAAAGCCCTAGACACAATCTCGGATAGGATACGGATGGACGAGGGGTCCTGGGATGGGTTCTGGTGAGGGAGGGAAAAGGAGAGCGGTCAGTCCTTGAGAGCTGAAAAGCTCCCAGGGTTGCGAGGTTCACAGAGGCTTCGGGCTTCTCTGTGAAGCTTTAGCAACGCTGAAACTATCCTCTCTCGAAGGATTCCTGAAGAGTCAGATCAGAGAACCAGGGCACCCGTTATCGCCTCAGAGCTCTGGACTTGCGGATGGAGTGGACCGTCCCGTTTCTCTGAAAGCCTGGAGCAAAAGGGGAAGCGGCTCCCGCTCTTTACCCTGGGAGGGTGGGGGGAAGGGCATCCAGAAGCCCGAGGGTGAAGATTCCAGTAGATCTAGAGGCTAAATATGGACTAGGAGCACAGCGGGGCGACAGCCCCTGGTTTAAACCTGGGTCCTCGCTGCCTCCTGGAGTTCCTTCGTGAGCCTAGTTGGAAAGTTCTGGCGCGAAACCACAGGCCCCGCCCGAGGATGCCCGCCAGCCCGGCCCCCTGCCCAGGGACCACTCCCTACTCCCAGGCCCTCCGAGCGCTACGCTACCCACCGCCTCCAATCATTACCCTGCATGGAGCCCTTTAAATATCGTAGGCACGCCATGGTGTGCGAAGCGGGATCAGTCCCTAAGGACGGAGCCGATACCTGTAAGTGTGTCCAGAGTAGGCCGGTAAGGGTCCAGAGTGCAGGGGAAGGAGAGCGCGTCTGCCGGCGCCCAGTGTCTCAGTCCTGGTCCACCACGCGGCGAGTTGCTCCTGCTGTGCCTTGGCGCCTCTCGCCTTGGACCGCAGGGTCTGGGGAGGGGCGGGAGTGCCCTGCAGGTGCTGGGTGTGAGTGAGAGGCTCGAGGGGTCGGAAAAGGTGCGGAGCGCTGCGGCCTGGTGGAAAGCAAGCTCCCCGAGGGCATACTGTGACTGTCGCCATCCGGTGCCAGGCTGGTTTTAGAACGGGAGTTTTGTCTAAGCCTGGGCCTCAAGCGGCGGGTCCTTCCCCACGGAACAGGTGAGATCTGCGCCTTGCTCTTGGCCCAGTTCTGCGCTCCCCGCGGCTTAGCCCCGCGGGCTCACCATGTTTGCTTGGGGGCTGAGCTGCCTCTCGCTGCTGGGGGCGGCAGGCACTGCTGTCCTGTGCACCGGGCTGCTGCTCTGTCTGGCCCAGCGCCTCTGGACCCTCCGCTGGACGCTGAGCCGGGACCCGGCCTCTGCCCTGCCCCTGCCCGAGGGCTCCATGGGCTGGCCCTTCTTCGGCGAAACACTGCACTGGTTGGTTCAGGTGAGCAGTTCATCGTTTCCTGCAATGTCATACGGCCCTTCGTGCAGGGCTCGCACTGTACCTTCTTCACCTGAAACGCACCCAGAATCCTAAGCAGCCCCTTTGCATCGCTCAGGCCCCTGGGAGCGCTGGCAGCCCTTGCTTTTGCTTAGCTACTCCGATCTTTTGAAAGGACCTCATTAACCACAGTTGTTCCCAGAGCATTTTTAACTCATCCTTAAATCTAAGGGTAAACTGAAATTGGGCTCTGGAAGGGTTTCCAGAGAACAACTTGCAAGCGTAGAACGAGCCTTGAGTCTTTGCTGCCTCTTTTCTGCCCCCCCCCCCAGTTTACCAGCGGGAAAGTGACCACCTACATTCGTGTAGGCTACTAGCAAAGTCCATTTAGGACTGTGATTTGTGAGAAATAATGCACCAGCCTGAGGCAGGGAATTGTCAGTCTGTGGCAATTGGGAGGCCTGGGCCAGACCCCCAAGGAGGGCGAGGGCGAGAGACCCAAGCTCCGCCTCGCCTGCAGGGCTCCAGCTTCCACAGCTCCCGCCGGGAGCGCTACGGCACCGTGTTCAAGACGCACCTGCTGGGCAGGCCGGTGATCCGAGTGAGCGGCGCAGAGAACGTGCGCACCATCCTGCTGGGCGAGCACCGCTTGGTGCGCAGTCAGTGGCCTCGGAGCACGCACATCCTGCTGGGCTCACACACCCTGCTGGGGGCGGTGGGGGAGCCGCACCGCCAGCGGCGCAAGGTGAGCGGGAGCGGGAGAGTACGGACGCTGTCCCAGGCACTTGGTGTGCGCCCAGCAGGGGCCAGGTGTGGCGGGACATGGAAAACTCCAACTGAGTTCCCTGGCCAAGAGAAAGTGGCCTCGCCAGTCCCGTACGTTCTCCTGGTTTGAATTACAAAATCAGGACTAGCCTGCACGTTCCTCTGGTTTGTGATCTTCTGTGGTTGTGATACCAGAAGCCCTGGAGACACAGATCTACACGTGTCAGGAAAGACTTGTGGGGCAGCTGGAGGCTGGGTGGTTTGAGAGGGGCTGTGTACCTCATGGCAGAACTAGAGGGATGGAGAACGAGAGCAAAAGCCAGCCCTCAGAGATGGGTCTTTTAGGTGAGGAAGAGATCAGAATTGGCCTTTTGGCTCCTCTGGAATCGCGAAGCCCGGAAGGCGCACGCCGCTGATAAGAGAGCTTCCCACAGGTTCTCTCCCGCGTGTTCAGCCGCACAGCGCTGGAGCGCTACGTGCCGCGCCTGCAGGGGGCGCTGCGGCGCGAGGTGCGCTCCTGGTGCACGGCTCCAGGACCTGTGGCTGTCTACGAGGCTGCTAAGGCGCTCACCTTCCGCATGGCTGCGCGTATCCTACTGGGTCTGCAGCTGGACGAGGCACGGTGCACCGAACTAGCCCAGACCTTCGAGCAGCTGGTGGAGAACCTCTTCTCGCTGCCCTTGGACGTGCCCTTCAGCGGCTTGCGCAAGGTACTGCCGCTCAGCCCCAGAACCTCCGCCTGGGGCGCCACAGCCCACGGGTCTCCTGATTGAGATGGCAGTCACTGCTGCTGGAAGACGGAGGCAGGCGTGGCCCCGCGTGGAGAAGCAGTGTGGTGGGGGCGCCTGCCACTTCTGTTCTCACTCACTGAGTTAAGGTCTCAGTGGCTGGCATCCCCAGTCGATCAAACTTCCCCAGAATGACGCCTTCCAGGGCCATCTCCAACCCCTTCCCGTAAGCGGAAGCCTGGATGGCTGCAGACATTCTCAACCCAGTTTGGCCCCAGCCTTGGTGAGGCCAGGGGTGGGCAGGGGTTGCCTGCTCCCTGCTCCAGTCTGGGACCACTGGCTTTTGGATCAGTCTTCCCACTTCAGACCCAGAGAGCAGCAAGACACCCGCACCCTGCCCTCCCTCTCCCTCAGCCCTGAGACAATGCTTTCTGTGCCCTGCAGTCAGGATTAAACCCAGGCAGGGTCTTTGAAGGAGCCATATCCTCAGATCTTTTTTTGTTTTTTAATTCTCAAGACAGAGTTTTTATACATTACTCAAATGCTTAAACTGGGCTTGCAGTTGTAGTCCTGCCTCAGCTTCCCAGTGCTGGGATTATAGGCATATGCTCCACACCCTGCCGCCCTGTGATTTATCATTGTGTAAAGTCTGTAGATTTCAGTCACCTCAATAAAAGTAACAGTATGTGCTGAGGGTCATGCTATGCATTGATCACCATGGATACATTTTTAATTTACATCTTGCTGGCTCCAAAATGTTATTACTCTCATTTTATTGGTAAAAGGAAGCTTGGCTGAGGTTAAATGACCTAACCAAGACCACCTAGTCAGTTGGGGGCAATTCAGGATCTGAGCCTGATATTTCTGGCTGTAAAACTCACATGTTTAATTTCAGTGTTTTTCCAGGGGAAGATTTAGTGTGCCTGTGCCTAGACCCCCGAAAGGGCATCCCAGCTCTCTTGCCTACTCTGTGGCAGAGGCTGATATTTAGAGCATCCACTTGTGTCCTCTAAGTCACACCTTGCTGGGCGCCCCTTCTCTGTGCTGGTATGCAGTGCCCCAGCCTAAGCCTTGTGCAGGGAAAGGGAAATGGGTCGACCGTATCCTGACAGAGCTTGGTGCCAGGCTGGGTACTTATACTATGTGACTCTGAATAATCTCTGGACCCCACCAAGCCTCAGTGTCCTCCCTGCAAAATGACAGTGGCTCTGCATCTTGTCCAAAGGGAGCGTATGATCTAGATAGAATACTTTCAGACAGTGGACAAATCCCTGACTGTTTACTGAGCCCTGTCATGTGCCACACGTGGAGCCACGCTGGGAGATGAGCGGGAAGAGTCAGGCAGAGCTGGCGTGGTCCTGAGCCTGCCTGCCCCACCTGCCTTCTTTTCTTGTACATCAGGGGATCCGGGCCAGGGACCAGTTGCACCAGTGCCTGGAAGCGGCCATTGTGGAGAAGCTGCATGAAGACAAGGTGGCAGAACCAGGGGACCCCCTCGACCTGATCATTCACAGCGCTAGGGAGCTGGGCCAGGAGCTCTCAGTGCAGGAGCTGAAGGTAGGTGGGGGGCGCTCCTTCTCCCTCTTGGTTGCCAGCAGGTCTGAACACACATGCTACATCCCCGGCCACTTCTCTTTTGACATTGTCTTATGGCACATTATCCCACACCTGGGTGAGAAAAGGGGGTCCTGGGTTACAGTTTTAACTCAGCCTCAGCCACATGCACTGGCTGAGCAGCCTTAGGTTGCTAACCACCCTCCCGAGAGGACTGAAGGCAGGAAGTCTAAGCCATCCACACAAAGGTCTGGCCTGCTTACCCATCCCTCCAACTCCACCCCCAGTCTTTTATGCCATGTCATTTCCTCACTGTCCTCCTGCCTTATGAAGGTCCCCTCCCACCCCGTATCAGGGATCTGACTCTGGTCCTTCTGCTTCCAAGGTAGGTGCGGTACAAACTTGAGCTAAATGCCCGCCCCCTTTCCTCTTTTTTCCTACAAAATCTAGGAGGCTCAGGATCAGAATCCATACCCTCCAAATTCCCTTCATCTTCCCTAAAATCACCCTCTCAGGAGGCACCTTGGCACTTGGCAGCACTACATGCCTTGTTTCCCCACTGTGAGATCTCTTGGAAAATTCAGACCCAGAATCATCCCTATGCACAGAGACAGCATACACAGTGGAAAGAAGGCAGGAGCTCTAGCATGGCCCAGTACCTCTTGAGAAATCAAAGAAGTGAAATGTAGAAAAGTCAGGGTAAAGCCAGAAATAAGAAAACCCCAATCTTCCCTATGTGGCTCCATCCTTTGTCTGGTCCTCAGCTTTCCACCAGCCAGGGACCAAAAGGAGGAGCTTGATATTAGTTTGTTCTTGGAGAATAAGATGAATAATCTCCATCCCAACTCAGGTGGTTGTGAAGTCCAGGTATATCAAAGGGTTTGGAGAGAATAAGCAGTAGGTAATGAGTCCTGGGGGAGGGATGCAAAGTCTGAGGCCAGCCTGGGCAGTTTATCGAGACCCTGAATCAAAATGACAGACAGACAGACAGACAGACAGACGCGAGATGGCTTGGCATGTGAAAGCTCTGGGTTCAATCTCCATTATGTGGGGAGGGTGACAGTTCTGGGAAGTGGTACGGAAAGAAGTGGATGGTTCCTCTGCCCTAACAGGACAGGTTATGGAGAAACAGTCTCAGCGAAGGAACTCACTGGTCAGAAATCCTCCATAATGGCCTGGGTATTCGGGAGGCTAGGCTGAGGACACTGGGCTCTGAGGTTCCAGCCCAGCTTCCTTCCTTATCCAAGGCTGGGCTGGCAGTTAGCTTTCAATGAGGATTTAATATTCTTCCCACAAATATCACTTAGTATCAGATGCTGTGCTGGGAGAGGTGATGAGCAAATACTCTGCCATGCAGGTGCGGGGGGGGGTCACACTCACCCCACAATCCCACACATACGCCAGTGTGGAAGGAAGACGCTGGGCCAGGGGCAGGCGGAGGGGGGGGGCGGTGTGCCCTTCCAGGTGAAGGCTGGACAATGACCTTTCTGGGGCACAGCAGACCAAAAGAAGTGTTGGCGACACACTGGACCGATCCAGTAAACAAAACGGTTAAGCCCGAACAGGTACTGGGGTAGGGCTGGCGCCACTGCAGTCACCGCCTCGACGTCCGGAAAGAACTGGGGGCGGGCCCGCCAGGGAATCGGAGCTGGCTGCTGGGACCGCTGGCTGTCACCACCCTGCAGATCCCTCTGAGCCTCGGCTTCCAACCCTGAAAAGAAAATGAGAGTGATTGTCCCTTAAAGGGTTACGCTGAGGACCCAGTAAGAAAATACACTTAAATGCACAGAATAAGTTTCCAGCAGCATCTCTGGAAATCCCACTCGCCTGTCTTACTTAGGGTGACAGTAACTCTGCGCTCTTTGTTTCTCCGCGGTGGAGCAGGGGCTGATATTCACAAGGCTTGGGCTGTCTTGTAGGAGTCCGCTGTGGAGCTTCTCTTCGCCTCCTTCTTCACCACAGCCAGTGCCAGCACGTCCCTAGTCCTGCTGCTACTACAGCACCCTGCGGCCGTTGCCAAGATCGAGCGGGAGCTGGCGACACAGGGGCTGGGACGTGCGTGCAATTGCACGCCCGGGGCCGCGGGGCCCCTGCCCGAGTGCGGCTGCGAGCCGGACCTCACGCTGACGGCGCTGGGCCGGCTGCGCTATGTGGACTGCGTGGTGAAGGAGGTGCTGCGCCTCCTGCCGCCGGTGTCCGGGGGCTACCGCACGGCTCTGCAAACTTTCGAGCTCGAAGTAAGTGCGCCGCGCCCTCCTCGCAGCACATCTCCTGCTGCCTGCGGCGGAGCTGGGCTGGGACTAGTCAGGACCGCGCGGCGAGGTCCTTCTCCTCTCCCCGGGCTCAACTTTCCCCTCGCACAAAGCCCGGTCCTCTCCCACCCTCTGGAACTCCTGGTAGCGAGGCTCAAAGCCTGGCACCAGGTAAGTTCGGACAGTCAGGCGTTTCATATATTTCAGCCTTTGTCAGCAGTCTTTGGAAAGTGAGCTCAATTAGAGATGAGGTTTAGAGCGCAGGCATACTTTTCTCTGAACCCCTCCCCAGCCAGTAAATGTGGATAGATGCCAAAACTGTACCCCATCCTCGGGGCTTCCTCGTCTGGTTAAAACTGGCTTTTAGGAAAGCACACCACGTAAAACACAGGTAAAATCTGAGTGATCTCATTAGGCTGTCCTTGGCTGGTCAAAGTAAAGGTCTAGGTCTGACCTTAAACAGCTCACTCTGGGCCTCAGTTTACTCTCTGGAACAAGCTATCTTAGTCATTTTGAGCTGTGAAAATCCACATGGGGCCAGGGCTGTACAAAGAAGGGGCCACTGGGATTTGGTCAAACTTAGGGCACTGCCTGGAAGGACGCAGCTGCATCCTTTTTGGGGCAGGTGGCCCAGCAAAAAGTGGGCACTTCTCACAGGGCACATTCATGGTGCGTGGCAGGAGTAGGGATGGGGGCTAGAACTATGCCCAGGACCAACAGCTTCATCAAAAATGATGGAGCAAATGGCATGATTTCTAGTGCTGAGTGACCCTGAAACCTTTTCAGAGCTGGCATTTGAACCAGGGCAGTGAAGAATTAGAGTGAGGTGAGCGCACTGCAGAGAGGAAATAGCCCAGACAAGGCGGATGTTTAGAAGCATCTTGGGTGCACTGTTTTGGAAGTCACATTTGGTCCTGCAAGTGTGGGCGAGCCCTACTGAGACCCAGCCTAGGGAGACAAAGGGAGAGGGAAGAGGACCCGGGAAGGTTTGCTAGAGAGGACAGAGGCTGGACAGGGAAGGGTCTTAGCAGTCCACCAACTTAGAGATGCAAAAACCGAGGTCTAGACAGGAGAGAAAACTCCTCAGGTGATTTCACTCTGCCGCTTGGAGGAAATTTCTGGGTAGTAATCACCGGCCACAGAGGAGTCATCAGAAAGTTGTTGGGAATATGGAAGCTTTCAAGGTGAGAGCAGCAGGACAATCAAAGTGTTGGAACACACACACACACACAAACACACACGTGTGCATGAACACAAACAGAGCTGAGTGGGCTGGGGATAAAGCTCAATGGTAGAGCTCTTGCCTCGCATGTATGATCCCTTAGCACCAAAGGGGGTAAATAAAAGCCGCAGAGTGGTTGGACAGAGCTGAGGGTGAGCAAAAGGAACCTGGAAGCTGCTTTATAGTTTCTCATCGTCCTCTTACAGTGTGGCTACCAGGTCTAGAATTACTGTTCAGCTGATAGGTGGGAAGGCAGAATGAAATTCATAACGACACTGGCTAAAGAACTGGTGTGTCTGGTCAGCTGGTCCATCTCAGGCAACTGATAGGCGCAAGATAGGTTTCCTGACCGAATGCCAGAAGAAAAGAGAAACATAACAAACACACAACAACAACAAAAAAATAGATCCCATTTATTGAACACTACCAAGTGCC
Organism: Thryonomys swinderianus; assembly: GCA_004025085.1. Lineage (NCBI taxonomy): Eukaryota > Metazoa > Chordata > Mammalia > Rodentia > Thryonomyidae > Thryonomys > Thryonomys swinderianus. The sequence goes on along the minus strand of PVIC010008430.1, from coordinate 19,489 downwards.
TGACCCTTTTTTGAATCCTCACAACGAAGTGAATTTTCCCTTTTGATACTGGATGTGATAGGGTGTTGCTAACTCGACCAAATTGGCCCCTAATTCTGGACTCCACATGGCTTCCGAGTTGTTGAAACTACAGGTGTCTGCTTCACAGCTGGCTCGAAGAACCATTGTTGTTGTAATTTTATCAATTAGAAACTGAGGCTCAGAAAGATTATCAAGCCCAAGGTCATACAGCTCACCACTGCAGAGGCTGACCTTCGAGTGCCCCGTGCCCGACGGTTCTCCTGGCTTCTGGGTTGATCACGCGTTCCTGCCGGCGTTCGCTGGCCTGTCTGGCGCATCCCGGGCGGTGGATCGGTCTGGGCTCCATTTCCAGGTGTCTCGCAGTCAGGCCGGTCCCCTCGCTTCCTCGCAGGGCTACCAGATCCCCAAAGGCTGGAGCGTGATGTACAGCATCCGAGACACTCACGAGATGGCCGCCGTATACAGCAGCCCGCCCGAGGGCTTCGACCCTGAGCGCTTCGGGGCAGCGCACGAAGAGCGGAGCGCCTCCGGTCGCTTCCATTACATCCCGTTCGGCGGCGGTGCGCGCCGCTGCCTGGGCCGGGAGCTGGCGCAGGCGGTACTGCAGCTGCTGGCTGTGGAGTTGGTGCGCACCGCGCGCTGGGAGCTGGCCACGCCCGCCTTCCCCGCCATGCAAACGGTGCCCATCGTCCACCCAGTGGACGGGTTGCGGCTCTTTTTCCGCCCGCTTGCACCTTCGGCCGCAGTAAACGAGGTGCACCTCTGACCGCGGCTCTGCCACACTCGCCCAGTGTCTGTAGCGCACAGGCATCGTGCCTTCATGTGGCTCCTCAGCACCGCATCGTGCACACATTCCCTAGGTCACTTGTTCAATAAACGTTAATTGGACGCCCGGTACCGGAGGAGGAGCGAGCTGCAGTCACGGCACAGGACAAGTGCTTTGCTTTGGCCAGTGGGAAGGCGCTGCCCGCACTCCAAGCCAGGAGGAAGGAAAGATCTGGGTCAGTCCCCGTAAGCCCATCCCAGACAGGAAGGCAGGGGTAGAGGGAACCGAACGCCCCTCATACTGCCCGATTCACCTTCCCCTGCCACTGAGGGGAAATTTATAACGGAGCTGACTAGACGACTGGGGTGTCTGGCCAGCTGGTCCGTCTCAGGCGACTGATAGGTGCAATACAGGTTTCCTGACCTAACGTAAGAAGAAAAGAGGAAGGTGACAAACACACACAAAACAGACCCCATTTACTGATCGTAGATCTCAGATCCACAGGTTTGGAAGGAGGGTGTTGCACCTAGTGCCAGAAACCCGGTGTGGCAAGGGCACCTTCAACCCTTGGATGCTGGGGGTTGCCGCTGGCCTGACTGTGGGCTATAAGAACACACTGAAGAAAGCGACCAGTGGAAGCCCCCGGGCAGCTGGCCTCTGGCATCCTGTGCTTTGGCTACTCTCCCAACCTGGCAGAAACTTAGAACTGTGTGCGCTGCCAGAGCTCTAAATGGCTCAGCATCACCGGATCTGCTGGAGATTCCTTAAAAGAAAAAATTCCTTCTTTAAGAACACATTTAATCTCCCCATTTATACAGGAAAGAATAGATACACAGCGATGTCTGTAAGGCTGGTTCACGGGATTGTTGTGGCATAATCCCTTCATGAGAGGTTGAGATATAATCAGAAAGGTTTGAGATATTTGTACCCAAAACAGGAAGGCCAAGAAATAAAGTTCCTTGCCAGTGATTGAGCAAGAAGACTAGGGCTTAGCTGGGCAGCTGCCCCCTGGTGGGAAAGCACAGGCGGTGGTGGGCAGGGGAGGCCCAGGGAGGACCTACCTGAAGGACCCACCCCAGCGCATATCCAGAGAAAGGCTAGAAGCTGGGCATCCCTGGCCCGGACTCCCAGGACCTTCCTTCTGAACACAGTTCTAGAATGTAGGCTGAATCATCCACAGTGAGCTTGTTGCAGAAACTTCCCAGTCTGCTGTTTCACTGTCCTACTGCAGAAAACCTGAGGAGCAGAGACTAATGCTGGAGGAACCAGAAATGTGTTTGCTGACCAGCATTCTCCTCCACGCCATCCTTTATCCTGCCCACTGTGCCTCTGGACCTGTGCCCAGATAAGGCTCAGCCTTTTGGCCTTTTCATTGGTATCCCTAACCTGACCTACTATCTGTCCCTTTTTTTTAGTTAAAATTTTTATTGGTACATTTTATATACAGTTCACAGTCACACTCAACATTGGGGAATTAGTACCAGTACATGACAGAAGTTAATTCTCATTTTTACCCATATCCCTACCTACCCACAACCCCCCACCCTTATATACATGCTATTTCTTTCTCTTTTCTTTCTGACTCATATTTATTCTCCCCCACACACACACCTTTTTTTTTGTCTTTTTGAGACAGGGTCTTGCTTTGTAGTTCAGACCGGCCCTGAGCTCACTATGTAGCCCAGGGAAGCCTTAAACTCAGCAGTCCTCCTGCCTCTGCTTCCCAAGTGCTAGGATTACAGGCGTGAGCCACCATACCCGGCTATCTGTCCCTTTTTAACCCAGGGATTCCTGCTACTTTAAATTAAAATCAAGGGCTTCTGTGCTCTCATTCCCAACAGCTTGCTTCAACCTGCTACCCAGAGGCCCGGGCAGCTCAACATGACTGTTAAACCAAGAAAGTTACCACCCAGGTCTGAGCTGACTGACCCCTTAGTGAACCAGAAGGAAACCACTGCTCTCCTGACCTTATGCTTAAAATGAACCTGGGGTCCTTAAGGAAGAGGGGATGCAGCAGGCACGGGGTTGAGAGCTCTGGAGCACAAGGGCCCTTCTCAGCCAGGTGACACCACCATGACCCCATGTTGGGCAGTTCCTCATCCACAGTCTCTCATAGTCCAAGCCCTAAACTCAGCAGGCGCAAGAAGCAGCAAAGGTGGCCTGAGGCAGCTCTGCCCTCAAGTGCTTTTGGAAACACTGAGGATACCCTGGTCTGAAAAGCAGGGGTCTGGAGAGGAGGCCAAAGGATTCCACTGGAGAATTAATTCTGATTTGGGGAGAGAAAAAAATATGAAGAGGGGCCAGTGAAAGCCAAGATAGTGAAGATGGTTCCCAGGGACCTGGTCTCTTGTTGTGGGATCTGGCCCAAGGGTAGGCCTGGAGCCTGGGTGCTTTTTTTTTTTTTTTTTTTTTTTTTGAGACAGGGTCTAGTTCTGTCGTTCAGGTTGGCCCTGAACTCACTATGTAGCCCAGGCAAGCCTCAAACTCAGCAATCCTCCTATCTCTGTCTCCCAAGTGCTGGGATTACAGGCGCGAGCTGCCACGCCCCACACTGTGGTATGTGGTACTGGGGGTTAGAACTCGGGACCTTTCCCTTGCAAGGCTGACACCGGAACCAGTGAGCTAAATCCCCAGCCCCTGAGGGCCAGTTTTACTCTAATTGCCCGTTGCTACATCTGTCTCAATTGTCAGGAGGAGTGGGTGCGGTCTCTTGGATTTCTAGACTTGATTTACCATCCCGGATTTGATATGCTCATGGAAGCAGACAGTAAATAGATTAGCACACAGAAAAGAGCAAGAATCCATCCATAGTGATAAATGCTGTAAAGAAAATAAAACAGGCCAGAATGCCCTGGGCTAAATTCCGAGGTGTGTGTGGGTGTGGGGGGTTCTCTGAGGTGACATTTGATTTTGGATGGAACTAGTCCCGATGCCCTGAGGAAGGGGTACTACAAGCAGAGGGAACAGCAGGCATGAAACCCTCTGATCCAATAAGTGTTCAGAAAGAAGAAGGGGCCAAAGGGAGAGATGTGAAGTAGGGGTGCTTAGGGCACTCTATTCTAATGTAGTATACCTCTGGGGAGCCACAAGGTGGAGGAGGAGAACCCTTCCAAGCAGAAGGCTGTTTTCTAAGTATTGGGGAAATGCTTTGTTTTTTCAGTGACCACCTGACCATTACAGCTCAAGAAACCTTGGCGAGTTTTTATTGGGTGAGTAATTTATTGGCTCTACTTCTCTTAAAGATGTTCTTTAATGATCTTTCACTCTCACATACAATCTTTTCCTGCCATACACCTCCGCTGGTCTCTATTAGGAAGGTAGATTATATTTAAAAATTTTTTTCTTCCCGCGGCAATTTCCAGCACCCTCATCTTGCGGCCCCAGCTCTCACTGAACTTGGCGGGGTGGCCCCTCAGAGTTCACTGGGATGTCAGAGTCCGGCCTGCAGGGGTCACAGGCGGGTCAGGCCAGAGCTAGGAAATGGGCCTCAGGTCACGCCCTGCACTCGCCAGTTTAGCACACCGGCGGCGCCCTCCAGAAAGGGGCGGGCCCGAGACTTGCGAGAATACCCTCTAGGGTGATTTGCCAGGGTTGCGGCAAATGCTCCGAAGTTGGCTTGCCCTGTTTACAGCACCCAGATAGTTAGAAGCAGCGGAGAGAGGGCCTCTTTAGAGCGGAATCGTTCCATAGGGGAAACGCGCGGAGGAGCGACCCAGGTTTGGAGCATCTCTGCGAACGCAAGGGTCCTTAGGACCTCTATACGTATTTCTTGATGCCCTCCAAGTTGGGGTCCACAAAGGAGAGCCATGATTTAACAGCTTTCAAGATCAAAGTTTTTTCACTTCCAAGGGAGGCTTCCAGGGCACATGGACTTGTTTCTCCAGAGAACCAGTGTGTATTTCTTTCTTCTTTTCTTTTCTGTGGTACTGGGGATTGAACTCAGGACCTGTGCTTGCCGGGCAGGCTGAGGAGCCACTGAGCCATATCCTGGACCATGTACATTTCTAAACAAACAAACGTACTTCGCCCCTCGGTTTCGTCGTCTGCCTTCGAGCCGCGTTCCGTGCGCAAACCGGAGAAGCCGAGTGCCTGACTGGTCGGCCCTAAGCAGTGTGGCCAGGCCGGATGTAAAGTCCAGAGCACACGAGCGAGCCCCGAGGTGTCCGGGCTCAGGCACCGGCCATAGGAGCCGCTGATGGAAGTTGGGCAAAGTACTCAGGGCTCACTCCCTACTTCGGATCCCCCCACCCACCCCTCCCATTAGCAGCCAACGGAGGCCTGGGTTTGGGGTCAAGCAGCCCTCGCCAGGGTGAGGAAGGTGGCTTTAACAGGGCGAGTGTTTGGGAAAGCGAGGAAGGGTGCAGAGCCCCGCAGCAAGGCCACCCCTGATAGCGCAGCTTGGCTTGGTGCATGGAGCTGGGAGCTGAAAAGAGTATTTACAGCCGGAAGCCTCCTGAGAACTCACAACAGCCCTGAGGTTGGCGTTGAGAAGATCCGCTTTTATCTGGTGGACGAGTAAACAGGACCCTACTGCTCAAGGTCAGGAGAGCAGAGCTGGAGAAAGGATTCCTGAAGTTTCCTTCCTCTGTCTTGGTCTTCTTGTCCTCCAAGGGCAAAGGACCCTTTTCCGGCTGCCTAGGTGGTAGCTGCAAACTTCATGGCCACCGGGATAGTGGTGGCCGGGCCCCCTCACAAGGCTTTGGGTCTCTAATTGTCCATGCTGTCCGAGGTCCTGGGGAGTGAGAAGAGGGGATCCGGCTTGTGTAGAGAGTCACCTGGCGTCCCGACAGACCTGGAGGTTTACTTGTTCCCTGAGGTAGCACCTTAGAGACTGAAAATGCCGGCATCCAATGGGGTGGGGGTGGGGCTGGTAAACTAGAATCCAGGGTCCACTCCTCAGAGTGACTCTCCGTGTCTCTTGCTCGGATCACGCCCCTGGGCTCTTATGGCGTCCGCCTGAAACTAGGAAGCCTGAGTCACTGGGTGGTGATTCCTGAACGCACATCGCCTTGCTCCCCAGCAAGGAGAAAGGGGTCCACGCGGTGCCCGTGAACGGAAAGGTGGTGAAAGCGGCTTTGGGTCGGGGTGGCCGGTCCGCACCGCCGCAGAGAATCCAGAGAGGCCGCCCGGAAACCCAGGGCTGGAATTCCCGCCCTTTGCCCCCAGCCCTCACTCCCTGGGCGGCGCGGCGCTCACCTAGGACTCGGGAGGCGGTGCTGCCGCCCGCACCGGGAGGCCTTCTCCGAGGGAAGCCGCCACCACGCCGCCTCTGCTTCGGCGCGGAGCAAACGGTTAAACATTTTGGGCAGCGCCCCGCGGGGGGAGGAGCCAGGGGCCCAATCCGCAATTAAAGATGAACTTTGGGTGAACTAATTGAACAAGGTAACGTGGGCAGCAACCTGGGCCGCCTATAAAGCGGGAACGCGGCGGGGCTGGGAGCGCTGGCGGCGGCAGGTGCGCGGGGCTGCGGCGCGCCATGGGGCTTCCTGCGCTGCTGGCCGCTGCGCTCTGCACCTTCGTGCTCCCGCTGCTGCTCTTCTTGGCTGCGCTCAGGCTGTGGGACTTGTACTGCGTGAGCGGCCGTGACCGCAGCTGCTCCCTCCCCTTACCGCCCGGGACTATGGGTTTCCCTTTCTTTGGGGAAACATTACAGATGGTGCTGCAGGTAAGAGAGCTTGGGGAGGGACTGGTTGGCTTCCCCGAGCCCCGCTGGACCTCCGCTGAAGACCAGGGCAGGCATCCGGTGAGGGAGGCGACTGCGGCGAGACGGCCGGCCAGAGGCGCGACGCCCCCGGCGGGCGCCCCCTCACGCCCGCCTCTCCCCTCTACCTTCCTCTCGCAGAGGAGGAAGTTCCTGCAGATGAAGCGCAGGAAATACGGCTTCATTTACAAGACACATCTGTTTGGGCGGCCCACGGTGCGGGTGATGGGTGCGGACAACGTGCGGCGCATCTTGCTTGGAGAGCACCGGCTGGTGTCGGTCCACTGGCCCGCGTCGGTGCGCACCATCCTGGGCTCTGGCTGCCTCTCCAACCTGCAGGACTCTTCGCACAAGCAGCGCAAGAAGGTGAGGGCGGGGCGGCGACCACTGGACGAGGAGGGGAAACCCTGCTCCTCGGAGGGGTTCGCGCAGATAGATGCTGGGCGAGCGCTAGCCCTGTGAAACGCGGACCAGAAGCCTCTGCGAACTCCAGTTCAGCTTTCCCAGCCGTGGTGTGCGTTGCAACTGGAGGGGCTGAGAGTGGAAAAGGGGCCCCCGGAAGGTGAGGAGGGGAGAGAGAACTTAAAGCGCCCTGCTCCGCCGGCTCAGGTGATCATGCGGGCCTTCAGCCGAGAGGCGCTGCAGTGCTACGTGCCGGTGATCGCGGAGGAGGTGACCTGCTGCCTGGAGCGCTGGCTGAACTGCGGAGAGCGCGGCCTCCTGGTCTACCCCGAGGTGAAGCGCCTCATGTTCCGCATCGCCATGCGCATCCTGCTGGGCTGTGAGCCCCGGCCCGCGGGCAGCGGGGAGGATGAGCAGCAGCTCGTGGAGGCCTTCGAGGAGATGACCCGCAATCTCTTCTCGCTGCCCATCGACGTGCCCTTCAGTGGACTATACCGGGTAAGAGCGGCAGGCTGGGTGAGGATCGAGGGCTGTGCCACCCCGGGTGCGAGGCTAGGGGCTCACTGCCCCCCACCCCCTGCTCTCAGGGCATGAAGGCGCGGAATCTTATTCACGCGCGTATCGAGGAGAACATTTGTGCCAAGATCAGCCGGTTGCGGACTGCGGACACAGGCGGGGTTTGCAAAGACGCGCTGCAGCTGTTGATTGAGCACTCCTGGGACAGGGGAGAGCGACTGGACATGCAGGTGAGTGGTGACTTCAAAGGGGGCACCCACAGTTTGCCCCCCCCCCCCAACTTCCCAGAGCGATTCCTGGGGCCTGGCTTCTCAGTGAGTAACCTGCCCAGACTCCGGATGCCAAGGGTTAGCATTGAGTCTGGAAAGCTTTGGAAGAGGCCGTCTTGGAAATGAGAAGGGCCCTAGTCTCTCCAGATTTCAAGGGGGAAAGGTGGAATTTGCAGGATGTTAACAAACAACTTTGCACAATTTTAATAAATCCAAGGTGGTTCAGGAGGGTGGAACTTCCTCGCCTTCTGTGTCTAACTGCACCAAACTGTGCGTCTTGTCTAATGAGGTTGAGTTTCTTGGTTTTCTATCAGTTCCGCTTGTAGCCCTTCTCAACTTCCGCCCAGTCACCCACAGCTCCGTCCTCAGAAATCCCTCTGAAAACTGCACGGAGATCTCCTCTCCCAGAGTACTGCGGTTGAACACAGGGCATGATAAATGCTGGACAAACCTGTGCCCTCAGCTATATCCTCAGCCCACAGAGCTGTAGAAACATCATTGCTTCATTCTTAGGCACTAAAGCAGTCTTCAACTGAGCTTCTCTTTGGAGGGCATGAAACCACAGCCAGTGCAGCGACCTCTCTGATCACTTACCTGGGGCTCTACCCTCACGTTCTGCAGAAAGTTCGAGAGGAGCTGAAGAATAAGGTAGGAGTCCCGGGGTTCCCTCTCTACTTAGAAGTTCAGCTGCTCCCTCACCACTTTCCTAGTGAGGAAGTGAGTTACCGGTACTGAATGTTTTTGAAGTGCAGGGCCCAGGTGAGTGGGCCAGTGTGGGGAGAGAAACAGTTTTGTGAACTGAAAAGAGTGGAATCGAACTGTGGTCCCACTTGGGTAAGGTTTGACCTTGTATTCCTGCCCATCCTCTACCTTTTAAAGATAGATTCCACTTCCTTGGGTTTGGGTGTGCAAGGACAAGAGTAATGTGATCAGTGCAAATAGCTGATCGAGGTGGGCAGTGGTGGTGAGTGTGTGGAATGGTAGAGAGAGAGTGGCTACGGTCACTCGCACAGTGTTCACTAGCAGTTCTTTCCCCACATGCTCTCCCATCATGAGGCCTTTCTGAGCATGAGGCCTTTCTGAGTTTAGTCCTGTTTATGTCTGCTGAACTGATTTCATAGGATCGGAAAATAACTATTCACCTCTGAATGACTGTTTTGACAGGGCTTACTTTGCAAGAGCATTCAGGACAACAAGTTGGACATGGAAATTTTGGAACAACTTAAGTACACGGGGTGTGTTATTAAGGAGACCCTCCGACTGAATCCGCCTGTTCCAGGAGGGTTTCGGGTTGCTCTGAAGACTTTTGAATTAAATGTAAGATAAGAGTTCTCTCCTGTTGGTGATTTTTATCCTTTTTTAAACCTGCCTTTGTTTCTTTGATCCTTAACTTAAATTCCTTACATTTTGATAACATTGTCTTGCTCCATGTGGACTTGTTTCAGTAACCTGAAGGAATATTTCTCCCTCCCTCCTCTTTTCAAACTCACAGTAGTCCCCAAAGGCATCTATGATGGCCTTTGTGGGTGAAAGCTAAATTCCAGCTTGTCAACCCTTGGGACGCCATCATCTTTTACAGGGATACCAGATTCCCAAGGGGTGGAATGTTATCTACAGCATTTGTGATACTCACGATGTGGCAGAGATCTTCACTAACAAGGAAGAATTCAATCCTGAGCGATTTATGCCACCTTACCCGGAGGATGCTTCCAGGTTCAGCTTCATTCCATTTGGAGGAGGCCTTAGGAGCTGTGTAGGCAAAGAGTTCGCAAAGATTCTTCTCAAAATATTTACAGTGGAGCTGGCCAGGCATTGTGACTGGCGGCTTCTTAATGGACCTCCTACAATGAAAACCAGCCCCACTGTGTATCCTGTGGACAATCTCCCAGCAAGCTTCATCCATTTCCAGGGAGAAATCTGATGGGCATGAGTGCTCAAGCCTCAGATTTACTGGAAGTATACATAGGAGTTTTTATATAGTGTCATATTGACTTATTATATTTAACTTCTAAATGTATATTATATTTATGTCTCTACTATGGTACCACGTTCTTTAAATATTACTTTGTATAATTTCCAAATAAAGTAAAATTTGAAAGTGCTTTTCTTACATTTAAGATTCCTTTTGTGGAAAATCTGTTTTAATCTTTGTACTTAGTGCGTTGAATTAGATGGCTAAATGTCTACCTGAGTTTATTGGCCATTTGTGCCTGCCTATTTTCTATAAAGAAGAAACCTCGCCTGTAATCCCAGCACTCGGGAGGCAGAGACAGGAGAATTGCTGAGTTCGAGGCTTGCCTGGGCTACATAGTGAGCTCAGGGCCAGTCTGAACTACAAAGCGAGACCCTGTCTCAAAAAAAAAAAAAAAAAAAAGAAGAAGAAGAAGAAACTTCAATTTTTTTCCCATACAAATTATGTGTCTGTTAGTCCAAAAGTCTGTCTGCAAATTTTCCAAGGTAATTTAGGTGCTCTACTTGAAAAAATATATATATGTAAGATTTAGTTAAATTATTTATTTTTGCAATGCTGGGGATTGAATGCAGGGCCTCACATGTGGCAGGCAAGTACAAGGCCTTATGCTGGGAGGCAAGTAATTTTAATTAAAAGAAATTCTGTTTCGGTGGTTCTGGGAATCAAAACAAGTATAATTTTAGTTTTTTGGCTTTTTTTTGCTTCATTTTAGAGAGGTCAATCTGAAAAACTTACATGCTGGCTGAGAACTGTCATTCTAATATGACACTTTCAGTGTATCTAACAGTTAATAAAAAAATCTATAGCCTGACAGAATCAGAACTGCTCTCCCAAATCAAGGTTGTAGACAAGACAAAGCCAGTCACACTAATTCTGGATAGTGCTTGACCAAAATGAGATCAAAATGTCACCTTTTCTTAGAAGTTGCATATGAAAATAGTTCTGAGCAAGGGAAGTCTCTGGTTTAGATAAACTGAGCCCAGGTTTTCTTTATTCAAAATGAGGCAGGAGGAGCAGATTTAGCAAACTGACAGATAAAGTTTTTATCTATCCCAGGCAATAGGGTGTGAGTCTGACGTGACTGATAAAATGGCCCAGTCATGACCCTGTGAACCTTGGCTAACCTCCGTGAAAGAGCAGTTTTGTCACATTTCTGACCCTGACATGGCCATGTTCTGAACTGAAGGCCAGACTCTCAATCCAGAAAGGTTAGCCCTGTGACTTGCTTACGCGAGCACATTTTCCATTTGGAAATGGCACAGTCTGCTTACTGAACCTCTGATGGCTTGTAGGTTTTGACTTTACAGTTTTCATTACCATTTTAGAATCTGGCAAAGCCACAGAAACTGGGTGGTCTAAATGGGTGTTTGAAGGGGTTCTGTCTACAATTAGAGCTGCATGTTTTACCTGAGTGTAGCGCGTAAGTGGAACTTTGGTTGTACTTCTTGTTGGAATCCTCTGATTTTTAGAGTATTTACAGTAACTTCTAATGCTTTTTAATGACCATATAAGGCCATTTAAAAAAGGAAGCAGGCTTTCATAGTTTCAGCCAAAGTTTTAGCATTCTGCAGTGTGCAAAGGTGATTGCTTTGCCCCTAGATCTTTCCAGCCAGGAGCACACTAGCCTAAGCGTATCATTATTTCTGATCATTTTCACAAGGTCATTTTAAAAATGTTTCAGCACTTTTCCTTTTGCTGGAGGACAGTTTGCCTTTAACAGCAGTATCTTTAGTGACTAAGTGGTCCTGCCTATACATTATCAGCATAATGTTCCAAGAAATTGGAGCCATTTTAATATATAATTCAATTTTTTAAATGTACATTTTTTTTAAATTTGGAAAACTTTGAAGAAAGCACTTCTAGTTTTCCTTTCCCAGGTTACTGTTAGCTCAGTTATACTGATCTGTTACAGAGGTGTACAGAATTTACCTCAAAAAATACTGAAAACCAATCTTTGATGATGTGCTGAGTGCTGATTAAAGATAGTTTAGAAGTTCAAGAGTGTGAATCTGACTGAATGTGTGCTGGTTGCTGTATTGAACAAAGAGTAAAACTGGGTCATATCCAGAGCAAGCATGTTTGTGGCATAGGTACCTCTGGAGTAGTCAGTGTCTATGTCTGAAAAGGGGGAGTCAGTGGAGGGAAGTGAGGGTTCCCAGGGTTTTGCACAGTGACAAACATGCTGTGTTCTCTAGGGTTTGGGGTAGATCTGTAAAACTGGGCAAGTTAGAGCTCTGTGTACCCTTTCCCATAATGCCCTTTGGTCTTGTCACCTCTCTTCTCATGTTGTCTTTAGTCAGAAGTATGCCATCATGAACAACAGACCACTCTTAAGACACTGATGCGAAAGCCTCCTGTTTTGGCATTCCTAAGGACTGTCTTATTTGCTCAGTCCTGAGGGGCCCAGAGATAGACTGTGTTTTGGCTGAGGCCACACAGCAAGTGGTTGAACTGGACAAGGTTTGCTGCTATCTCTTCTTCCTCTTCCTCTTCTTCCTTGCTTCTTTTTCCTTCCCTCGTTCCTCCTTCCCTCCCTCCCTTCCCCTTCCTTCCTTCCTTCCTTCCTTCCTTCCTTCCTTCCTTCCTTCCTTCCTTCCTTCCTTCCTTCTTCCTTCTTTCCTTTCTTCCTTCCCTTCCTTGGCAGTACTGAAGATTGAACCTAGGACCTTCACACTGAACTACATACCCAGATCATTTTATTTTATTTTATTTTATTTTTAAAATTTGATGCAGGACTTCTCTCTAAGATGCCCAAGCTGGGCTCACACTTGCCATTTTCTACCTCTCTGTTTTAAATAATGTAAGTCATCACACCCGGCCCCTTTTTTCTTTTTTAAAAAACAGCCAATATCACCTGCCTGATCTTTCCAAATACTGGAGCCAAATACCAAACCCAGGGGTCTGCAACTCAATGTCTCCGGCCACTCCTGCCCAACTCTGCCACAGTGCAGATGCAGTCTTTTGCAGGCCACCGGAGGTGAACGGTGAAATGAGAGCTGTGAGATGAAATGGCTGCTCCTTCCAGACCCTTCATCTTCTGCAACTTTTTGTATCTTGCCATGCCCCAGTAGTCCACAAGGGGGCGGACTTCCCCCTTCTATGCCAAGCTCGCGGTCTAGTGATTTTTCCACCAGTGTCCCTGAAATGCAGTGGCCACATACTCCAGCCCAAGGTAGCTTTGACCCCCAGACAGGAAGAGGCTGCAGATAACTCACGGTTTAGCAAGTTACCATGAAAGGCTTGGTTAAAACTGCCTGGCGCCTTTGAAAGGTATCACCCCAAGCTGTGTTGACCTGGATCATCTTTCCGTTCCTAAACCAGTCTTCTGTAGTATCTGGGGGCAATCAGCCCAAGTTTTCAGCATTTGCCACAAGCTGCCCGTGATCTCACCTGGATGGCCTTACTCAGTGGCAGCAAGCCTATGGCATATGTGCCTCAGTGGGCTGTCGAAATCTCCAAAAGCTCCTAAAGGTTCACTATCATTGATTTACTCTACCTAGAAAGTTGTCTCAGTTTTGAGGAAGCAATGATCCCAGTTTTCCAAGAACTAGTCAGTGTTCAGATGACCTTAGAAAAGTCCTAGAGCAATCCTATAAAAGCGATAGTTGAGAAACAAAAACTGTTTAGAATGGTTGTGATGTCTCCTTCAAACAATGAGAATGTAGTTGTAAAGGTTCTGTTCTGAAGAACAGAACACTTACTTAAGGGGCTGAGGTCAAAGGGAGATGTAAACACCACGTGAGGGGCGCCTCGAGCCCTTTGGTGACAGACTGCCTTGTGAGAGATCAGACCCCCTCTCAGAAAGAGACATGTAACGAGGCTGGGCAAGCAACCTCGCTGTCATGAGGGTCCAGATACGGAGAATGAAGTCGAGTTAAATCACTCCGAGTTCTCTTCCAAAATTTAAAAGTTGGAAGCTCTGAACCATGATTCTATATTAATTCATTTCCTCCGATACCTACTTTACTTTGAAATGCAGATTAATTCCAATCTAGGGCAATAAGACACTCCACATTCTCTTCCAGAACATCCAGTAGACCTTAGCGGTCCTCCCCAACCCCAGGGCCAGAGAAGGAAGTGGCATGCGGGGCACGATCTGTGATCTCAGAGGCAGAGTGTCCTGTGATTTGTTGTTTCCAGCTGCAGGACACCTGTGGAGTCTCTCCTAGCTACTGTCCCTTGCTGACCATTCCATAGCCTCAGGGTTACATCCTGTGCTCTCCAGCACTCCTACAATGCCATGAGTGGACACTGGACCTAGCTCACTCCCTCTGTCCTTTTGCTCTACTTTCTGAAAACTCCTCTAGGTTAGGCAGTGTGTCTTATCATTCTAATCTTGCAAATGTAAGCCGTGATCACACACCTCCCACATTCGCCCAGAATGTACTCACACATAGTGGGCGTTCTTTGGGAAGAAAGCTCCCTGGGGCCAACTGACACCATTTACCTTCTGTTTCTCCATTTTACATGGTGCCATGTTTTTCTTTGAAAAGTGAAACTTTCATCGTTGGAAAATCTCAGAGGCCGTAAGCTTACACGGCTGTGGTTTAACAGCATGTCACATTCCTGAAACCGACGCTCCACGGGTTTTTGGCCAAACAAGCTTTTCTTCCTTTGAAGTAGAGTCAACTCGAGTTAGAAGGCTGGGACCAGGGTGGAGACTGAGCTCTGGACTGCGTGGTGGGTTTTCTGGGTGAGAGTTATCATGTTGCAATATTTGTGACCACATCTGTACAGTACAAAAGCTGCCCCTCACTGCAGCCAAGCCCTCCCTGGTCCATGAGGGGTTGGCTATCTACGCATATATTTCTGATAGTCGTTGTTTCAAGATTTCTATGTAAAGTCACTGGTAAGTTCACTTGAATCATGAAACGAGAACAAGGTGCTTCCCTGGAAATTTGACCAAGTTCATTAATCACAGCCAAACCAATTCACTGATTGATTCATTCAGCACAGCCATATCATCCAATTTAACAGTGATCTATTTAGTGACAGATAAGGGCACTCGTTATCTCGAAATAGTTCATTTAGTATCAATTAGTCAAAGCCTTTTGGAGCTAGAAAAGAGACCCTTGAAGTTACAGCTAAGAAATTTGAGGTTCAAAGAAACCTTAGGTTTCAACGGAGAATGAACCCAGCATGTTGTAGCACTTGGCCCTGAATTTTTTTAAAAAGCTACATTGCTTATTTATATATGCATCAGGGATAAAAAAAAAAAGCAGGGGAGCAGATTATTTGACACCCAAAGTGTTTTTAGGTTCTTCCTCCTCACTATTCCTCTGAGAAAGGAGTTCTTGAAGGTTCTATGAGAACTTGGAGTTTTATGGCCACAAAGAATCTGACTTCAAGCCTGGCAGAAAGTAGAGATTACTGGCATTTTGGCGATGCAAGGGGCTGAGTTTGAATGTTGGTAGAACTAGACCCTTAGACATTTTCCATGCCCTCTATTAGATAGCAGAAACAGTTTCTAAGTCAGGAATACTTACTTGCAAGCAAACGATGTTCTCAGAAATTTGAGTACATTCAAATTTCTGAGATGGCTGTGGTAACACAGATTATTGGATCTCACCCCTATCAAGTCTCCAGGTGATGGTGTTGGCTCAAGGACCACAATTTGAGCATCACCAGTGAAAAGTTTCTCATCTGTAAGTCAAGAATCACAGACATGGGAAAGTTGGCAGGTAATGGTACAGGTGCCTAAATGTATCCTGAGCTTGGTGCCCTATGTGCTGACACAGACAGCACCAGTGCTCTCTAGGGTGCGCTGTGCTGCCCAGCCTTGACCTACTCTTGTCTTGTAGGAAAGAATGCCTTGGTCTGGAGCCCTTTCAATGATTTCAGAAGGTGCTAAGCATCCAGAGTACTGGAATATCAATTTTAGATATTGGTAGTCAATTCATATTTTAAAACATGTAGTCAAAATAAACTTGTTTGCAGCCTTGCTGGCAACAACTTTGCAATTTCTTCACTCTTTGATCCTGAGGAAATTTTTAGAGGGTACTATCAAGAATAGTTTTGGTGGGCTAGGGATTTAGTTTAGTGGTTCTGCTGCCTGCCTAGCAAGCACAAGGTCCCCGGTTTGATCCTGGTAACCACATACAATGATATGATCTTGGGTGTGGTGACTCACGCCCACCAGCAATCAGTACCACACCCCACAATCCTGGGCGTGGTGGTTCATGTTTGTCATCCCAGCACTGGGGAGGCAGAGACAGGAGGATTGCTGAGTTCGAGGCCTGCCTTGGCTACATAGTGAGCTCAGGGCCAGCCTGAATTACAAAGCAAGACCCTGTCTAAAAAAAAAAAAAAAAAGAGTAGTTTTGGTGAGTGGCTTTGTTTCAGAGTCTCTCCTAAGGTTGCCGTTAAGCTATTAGCCTTGTTATAGTCATTTGAAGATTTGTCTGCAGCAGGAAGGTTTGCTTCCAAAATGGCTCACTGACACGGCTGTTGCAGGAGGCCTCCGTACCCTGCTCTGTGGTTCTCTAAACGGCTGTGCTTGGTACAGCAACTGGTTTCACTCAGAACAAGTGATTTGAAGAAAGAGTATAACAGAAGCCTCAACTTCATTCATGACATTAGTTGCTGGGCCAAAATACTTGACGTAATTTAAAGAAGACAGAATTTATTCTGGTTCATTTTCCAGAGTTTCAGTTCATAGTCAGATGGTTCCAGCACTTCAGGACTGTGGTGAGGCAGAAATATCACGGTGGAAGAAAACTCTTGATCTCATGGCAGCCAGGAAGGAGAGAAAGTTGGAGAAGAGCCCGAGAAGGCCTACCTTCGATGACTGCTTCTTCTGGCCACTTCCTGTCTCCCCACAGCTCACTCAGCTGCGAACTCTGTGGACTAATATGTTGATGAGCTTAGTGCCCTTGACACATGAGTCTTATGGGGGACACTTGACACTTAAACTAAAATGCCAGTCCCGGAAGTCACACTTCATCACATCGTATCATATCATATATTGTATCATATCAAGTTGAGCACATATGTCAGCTGTTCACAGTGTCGGGAGGCGCCACTCACGGGTGTGGGTATCAATAGATGAAAATCACTGGGGGCCATTTGAAGACTGGCTACCACCGAGAGTTTGAGGGGTTGAGTAGACTTTTCCTACTTACATCTTGTTTCTGGATCTGCTATTGGTTTCTGAGATTGTCATTGTGATGCATCACGTAGGAGCAGTGATAGTTAACATCAAGGAGAAACAAATTGCAGCATTTCTCAGCTGGAGGAGTCTAATGAGTCACTGAGGCCAAGATCGCCAACCAGAGACTCTTGGGTACAGCTTGAGCAAGTGGATGTTTAAGCTTTTCTGTTTGCCAAAGTTCATTTATTTGTATTACTTTTTAGGCTTCTGAGTTGTGTGAACTTTTAAGTAATCACAAGGATGACCAGTTTTCTTGATTTGTCTGGGGCTCAGGGATTTTCTGGCATTCAGGACTCGTGGTGCTAAAGCTTGGACAGTCTCAGGACCCAGCCCAGATGTGAACAGACCCAGTCCTTTCCACAGTGCTCTCCAGAGCAGGGGTATCTGGACTCCTGATTGCTTCTTAGAGCCGCAACTTCTCACACCCCACAACAGACATAATAAATTAACCTGCAGTTTCACCAGAGTGCAAGAGAAGCTCCTGCACACTGAAACTGGAGAATCTCTGGATGGAAGCGAGGTGTTCGCTTCAGTAACACATATGTTAAAGTTGGGTGGAAGTGACACCTGAACTTGCGCTTACTCAGCATTCAGCTTTTTCCCCTCTGTGGATAGTCAGATTTCACAATGACCTACTTGTATGGTGGTAGTTTGACTTTTTTCCTGCCTCTCCCACCCCCACAAAGTAAAGACACCTAAAATTTCACTGTTGGAAGAAACCTAAAAGTCCCAGCTCTCACCTGGGATTGAGTAATGGTTTTCATGAAACTATTTTTACAGTTGAAATTTCCCCTCCCCCCCCCCCCCCGCCCACAAAATGCCTTAAACCATACAGATAAGAAGAGATTACTGGGCATTTAGGTTGTTTCCAGTTTCTGACACCCTAAGCAATATAGAGTAAGTAACCTTGTATGTGCAGACTCATGTACAAAGTAATGGTTTGATTCCTGAAGCGAGGTCACTATGATATTGAGGATTTGCATTTAAAACTGTCACGGGTATCTGAAAATGTACATGTCCAAAGAGGTGTGTTTGAAAAAATTGCAGTGCATTTATCTTAGGGAGCTATAATAGAATAAATATTGTAGACATCCGATGACCTTGCGGGATGGCTGCGGTATACTGTTTTATAGGGAGACTGAGTGGCAGAAGGACTCAGTTAATTGGAGGGGGACTGAAGAGGATACTTTGCAAGCTGATCATTCATACTTCATCAATATAGGTATGGGTGCTTCCTCTGGTTGTAAGGAATATGTGTTTATTTGTAATTAAGAATTCCAGGAGAGAGAAAGTATAGGTGCTGTGGTTAATGTGAACAAGACTTTAGCGATCAGTTGCTGGTCTCCTCTCTCAGCCCACCATTCCAGTCTCTGTCTGCACCTCCATGGTTCCTTCTCCCTACCTTCACACGCAGTATCCCAGCTGACAGTTATCAGCATCTGACCAGCTGTGGCCAGCTTATATTTGGGCTAATGGTGGGAGAGGGATGTGTGAAATACTTCTTTCCAAGGGGTCTGTGGCCCATCTCTGTTAATGCTACCAGGGCCCTAATCGATAAATAAAATGCAAAATCTTACACTTCTACCCTTTTGAAACCTCTGTATACTTGGGGAAGCAATTCTGTTAGTCGACAGTATTTCTATAGCATGCTAGAAGTAGCCAACATTTATTGAACACACTATAAATGCTAAGTATTTCATACTTTTTCACTGCATATGCATGCATGAGTACATGATGATATTCATGACGCAAATAATATTTTTTTTCTTTTGAGACAGGGTCTCACTTTGTAGTTCAGGCTGGCCCTGAGCTCACTGTGAAGCCCAGGCAAGCCTGGAACTCAGCAATCTTCTTGCCTCTGCCTCCTGAGTGCTGGGATTATAGGCATGAGCCACTACACCCAGTTTTGTGGTATGTGGTACTGATTGCTGGTGGGCATGAGTCACCCTGCCTGGTATTGTTCTATGTGGTTACTGGGGATCAAACCAGGGACCTAGTGCTTGCTAGGCAGGCAGCAGAACCACTGAGCTAAATCTCCAGTCTACAAATAACGGTTTTTTTTTTTTTTTTTTTTTAGATAGGGTCTTGCTTTGCAATTCAGGCTGACCGTGAGCTCACTATGTAGCCTAGGCAGGCCTCGAACTCAGCAATCCTCCTGTCTCTGCCTCCCGGGTGCTGGGATTACAGGTGTGAGCCACCATGCCTGGCGATTTTTTTAGATAGGTTCTTAATATATTGCCCAGCCTGGTTTTGAACTTTGGGCCTAAGTGCTCTTTCTGTTTTAGACCCCTGAATACCTGGACCATAAGTGCCATCAAACATAGCTTATATGCAATTTTGCTAAGATGCTGAAGATTGAACCCAAAGCCTTATGCATGATAGGCATTCTATTAACTGAGCTATATATATATTTTTTGAGACAGGGTCTCGCTTTGTAGTTCAGGCTGGCCTGAGCTCACTATGTAACCCAGGCAAGCCTTGAACTCAGCAATCCTCCTGTCTCTGCCTCCCGAGTGCTGGGGTGACAGGCATGAGCCACCACGCCTGGCACTGTGGTATGTGGTATTGATGGCTGGTGGGTGTGAGTCACCACCCTCAGGATTGTATATGGTTACCAGGATCGAACTCAGGACCTTGTGCTTGAGAGGCAGGCACGGAACCACTGAGCTAACCATCTGGCCCTGAGCTACAT
>PVIC010008429.1:0-48221 GCA_004025085.1 Thryonomys swinderianus | reverse complement strand
CGAACCCACCGCACCTCAGAAGTGTCCTCGGCAGACCGCAGCCTCCCTCGCTCCTTGGCGGGCCCGACCCGGCAACCAGAGCCAGCCTTCATGATGGAAACCCTCACCTCCCCAAGAGCACACACGGCAGGATGCCCCGCTCGCTGGGCTTGTGCTTCCAGCCCTGCAAGACGCAGCCCAAGGTCCAGGCTCGGCGACAGCGCCTCACACAGCACAGCGCCGCACCCCCGCCTTCCGGGCACGGCCGGGCTTCGGCGTGGCCAAGTGAGCCGCGCTGTGTCACTCACACGACAGCGACACACCCCACTCCTGGGCACCTGTGATTCCAGGGGCTGTGGAAGTGAGGATGGAGCCCACATCTCCGTGGGGGTCCTGGAGCGCTGCGCTGGCACCAGGGGTCCTTCCTTGCATGGGTGAGACTCCTCGGCAGTAAGTCGTGAGGCTCGGGGGCTAGTCGTCTCTGTAGCAAAACCCAGCCCAGCCTGACTGCCAGGAGCCACGGAAGTAGTAAAAGGGTTTTCATTCCAGCTCTCACACTCTGCTCTGCTTGAGAGTGTGCTCGGGAGGCCCAAGTGATGCAAGGCTCACACTCACACACTCACACGCACACACACACACACACACACACACACACACACAGAGCAGCAGCAGCAGGTATCACTGCTAGCAACTCATACTCACTGTTTCCTTTCAAGACTTTCAATATTATCACTGTGTTTTACCTGAAGAAACATTTTAACGATCTGGTTTTGATGCTTGACCATTTGCTCATTCTAAGCTGATTTCTGCTGCATATAAGATTCCTAGATACAATGGATAACTTCTTGGTCTCAGGACCAAAAAGAGTATTTAAACATAAAGAATATATGTCAGATTGTATCCACCAATAGTAAAATTATATCTACTAATATTTACAACATAAATTAAACCTGCAGTTTTATTAAAATATTCATTCACTTTAAAATAATATATTTGTCATAATTTCATTTCTCTCATTACTGAGACAAAATATCCAACACCAAAACTTAAAGGGCTACATGTTCCTTTGGCCCCCAGTTTGGAAGGGTTTCGATCTGTAACCAGCCGCTTCCGAGGCGGGGCGGTGCTCGCCGCAGGGAATCACGGAGGAATCTCAGCGCGTGGCAGCAAGAGCAACCCAGGAGCCTGCACAGCATCTTAGCTGAGCTGCCAGGGTTAGGGTGGTGCCAAAGCAGCCAGGGGACGATTTAGTAACTGCACTGTCTGGAGCCTCCTGCATCATACACTCTGGAAAAGTCACTTAGGACCACGTGAGGGTTGGAGGGGCACCTAGACCCATCACAATAGGTTAGAAGAGTCTTGTGAAAAATAACTATGTACCAGAGTAAAAAAAGTTTTTATATGGTCTGATGAAATACAATTGGATTCTTATGTGTTCATAGCTGTTCATTCTACTGAAGCATATATTTTGGTTTAATTATATGAAGAAAATCTTAGCACGTATCATACCCTATAGAGAATACTGGGAGCACTGTGGGCTCCTTGCTGCCTACTTTGAGAACCAGGACTACAAAATCTTTTTACTGGCGGACAGTAAGAAGTTTAGGTCTTATAGACCCAATGGTCTCTGTCACAACTATACAACTTTGTTATAGCAAGAAACCGACTATAAACTATACGTACAAACTACTAACCATGGCTTTTTTCCAATGAAAGTTTATTTGTGAGACTAGGAAGGGCTGGTCCATGGCCCACCTGCCTGTCCCTGAGACAGAAGCATCTACGTGAGGCAGACGTGAGTCCTGCCCTTAGAAATGCTTACTGAAGAGAGGCAGCGATCTGGTGCTTGCACGTTACAGCACAAAACCTCATGGGACAGATGTCACATGAGAGACCTCAGAACGGCGCTTTCAGGGCGGAAGGTCAGAAAAAAGTGCCTCACGTTGGGAAGAGCTCGGTCCTGCAGGCGGGCGAGACGGGGCCTCAGAGGAGGGAGAGAAGGAAGGGCAGTGCTCAGGCAACGGCACCACGCAAGAGAAGCGCCCGGAAAACTCCAGTGGACACTTCCACACCAAGAAGGACTTACGAGCTGATGCGGAGAGACTCGCCCGCAGGGAGCCGCAGGAGCGTCTGCAGCGCTCGCCCTGGAGCTGAGGCAGCGGCCCCGGCAGCCCCTGCCTCGGCTAAGAAACAGGAAGCGAACAGCTGAACAAGAGCTCAGGAGCGAGCGGAAAGGAGGCGGAGAGCAGCACAGGACCGCGGCTTGGGCGCAGCGCTCACGCAGGGACGGGACGTTCGCTGTCAGCGCGCTCGGGGTTCGGAGTGTGCAAAGGGGGAAGATAAGGCCCTGGCAACTGAGAAAAGGGGACACATCTGGTGAGATTAATCACCACCGTACAGTGATTAATATGCAGGATATCACCACACTGTCAAGCTGGAGGCTTCACGATGCCAAACTCCTTTTGATGGCCAAAAACAAAGAAGACAAAGCAAAAACCCTGTTTCTTCCAAATCTTTCCTCTCGAAATCTCCTCCAAGTCTCCAATAATGTGAAATATAAGAGAATTTCTGCTTTTATTCTTTGGCCATTGTTCTATTGTCTTTCACTTGCAGCTATTTAAGATTGGCATATACTGTATTATAGTGCATTGTCAACACAATATGAGATAATAAAGAAATAACTCACAAGACCTTTCAGAAACTCAGGATAAACTTTTGTAAGTGGGTAGACTATCTGTATTTTAAGAACACTGTGACTTGTTCTTGCCTACCACATACGTTTTCTGAATGTCTTATTAACTAGGAAAACCTGAAGATAGATGTCAGGTTGCTGAAAGATTTTATTCCCTACAGCCTTTTGAAAATTACAACTATGAAAGCTACAGTGAAGGAATTTCTGAAGTTATACTTGGATCTGCATTGGTTTTGGAAGGGCAAAAACATATATGGAGTGCTAAAATAAGGGGCCCAAATATTCCCACTCAGCAAGTCCACATGATGAACTTGTTGAAGTAACAAAAAAGGAGTGGAGACTGACATGCTTGGAATAGATGGGAAAATGTTTTACAATAAGGTGGCTGGGTAATAAACAGCTCCGATGTGCTGGGCATTCTCTACATCAAAGGAGGGTTTCGAAGGGGATCTGGAAAACTGAACCAAGAACATGGTAACAGAGTGGAAACACAGGTAAGTCTTGGCACATAATAAGCAACCTAAAAGCCTTCTAGTAAAATAGACCTTCACCGATCACAAGAAACCTGGTAGGCATGGAGACCTTAACCGGCACTCTCCACCGACACCTACCCGTCACCCTCCTGGGGGGAAGCTCAATACCTGGGCTGCCCTGGACCCCTCCTTTCTCTCTCCTAGAGGCCCATCAGGTGTACAGTCCCCCCAATGCTGTCCCCACAGGGTTCTTGCGTCCCCCCTGCTTTCCAGCCCTGGAAACCCTTTTCTTCTACTGAGCACTTCAGAACGCCTATACATACTACGATTCCACACTCTACAGACAAATGGTCCAACTACCCACTTTCCCGTGCCACTGGCCACGCCTCCCTCCAACCGCTGTGACCCAGGCTTCTTTCCGCTCTTCCTTCCCAACTGAACTAAGAAACTAAAAGAGAAAGGGCTCGAAAAACAAATGCTGAATTGATCTTAAGTAAATTCTCTCAATTTACCACTTTTCTAAAGAACTTCCAAATATTTTCAAGAAAAGTTAGGTGAGTGAGGTAGTCATCACAAGCTCATAGATCACAAGTTCGAGTTCTGTCTCAGTAATTTAGGGAGATCCTGTCCCAAGGCAAAAGACTAAAAAGGTGCTCCAGGGCCGGAGATTTGCTCATGATTCCAGCGCTTGCCTAGCAAAAGCAAAATCGCTGGTTCAATCCCGGTAACCACATACAACAATACTGGGTGTGATGACTCACACCCACCAGCAATCAGTACCACATATCACAATGCCAGGTGTGGTGGCTCACGCCTGTCATCCCAGCATTTGAGAGGCAGAAACAGGAGGATTGCTGAGTTTGAGGCTTGTCTGGGCTACACAGTAAGCTCAGGGCCAGCCTGGACTACAAAGCGAGACCCTGTCTCAAAAAACAAAAACAAACAAAAAAAAGTGCTAGGGATGAGTTCAGTGGGAGAGTTTCACTGCGTTTAGTACCACATACATACTCACATGCACAAGCACACGCACACACACACACACAATCAGAACCAGAGAGAGTAATTTTTATTTAGTCAATAAATTCTCCAGAAGTTGGTAAAGGGTCATTTGCTGGAAGTACTAAATTTCTGAAATGCTCCAAGAAACTTTTACAAATGTTAATCAAGAAAGTCCTGTTTATAACGTAAAGGTTTGATGATACTGCCCACTGTTTAGCCTGGCTGTAGGACAAAACAGGAATCTGCAGTTAAACCACAAGGGTTTCCATGAGAAGAAAAAGCAGTCACACAGTGACAGCACCCTCGGGACATTGCCACCTCCAAACGCCGAGCTGGCCCAGGGCTCGAGAGTCAGACAAACTCACCAGACGAGCAACACGATGCGCAGACAGACCCCGAGACTGCGCCAGGCAGCCAGCCCTGAGAGCCTGCGGCGGCTGACCCAGCCCAGCACGGACAGCAAGGGGACGCAGGCGTCCCGGAGGGCTGTCACACGGCCCCCGAGCTCACAGGGGGCGCCCACAGGGGAGAGCCGCGCGGGGTCACCCACGATAGCACGGCTCACACTCTAACAATGCTGCCTTTAGGGACGTATTGACCTGTCTCAAAAAGTGCAGGTGAAAGTCTTTTTTGCTCTCAGGGGTCCGGGCTGGATTCACTCCTGCCAGTGAGATACAGGAGAGAAAATCATTTCTGGTTTTGTGCCAGCTTTTAATTCAATATGCTGGCAGCCTCTGAAGTGGGTAAGAGCTCTGGGTGCACGTCTGCCTCAGGTGACAACTAAGATAAGAGGTGCACAGTGGGAAATGACAGGAGCTTTCTTCACACAAGTACCTTTCAAAGCAGCTTTTTAAAGGTAGTTACTTCCCTCAAGACGCGGTAGGCCTGAAAATACCAGCTACGAATACTGAAAACTCAATTTAATGGAACCTTGTTATAAACCTTGTTTTGTAGCTGATATTTTTGGCAGTTTTTAAAAAATTCCATTAAGTATTGGAACTGGTAATCAAATATGTCAACCCAGGAAATACAGAAATAGGAGGATTTCTTTTTTCAAATGAGCCGTATTTACCTCTGGTCAGGAGCTTACCGCTGCCCACAGCCTTCAGTGACAACAAGGCACTTGGCTGTACAAGATGAAATGCAGCGTGTGAAACAACACTTAGATCCCAACACACACAGCGTGCAGTGCCCCGCAGGACACAGCAGGCCCCGACGCCCGCCCTCCTCCTGGAGCTTCTCAGCACACAGTGACACCCAGAGAAGAACACAAAACAACACGCAGTGAAGCTTCAGCTGTCGGGCTCAGATGTAGGAGTCATAGACCTTTGAGATCTTCTGTTTATCAAAACTACTTAATGAAGGAGGTAGAATTGCACTCAGTCCGCGCTGAACAGTTCCAGACAGGTCTAGTTAGAAGGGCTCGAGGGTGAGCAGCCACAGGGGGACGGACACAGGATCTCGCACTTCAGAAGACCAAAGACAAAGAGCAAACTGAGCAAAGGAGGAATTCACACCGAGGAGAAACGAACGTTCCTGTCTTCAGTACTCAGTAGGCGGGTGTGTGACTTACTGAACTGCTAGCCCTGGAGAGGTGGGGACTGTGCGTGGAAGATGACTCTAGGGCGAGAATACACCACATAAACAGACAACGAAAGACATCTTGTCACTCCTAGGCCACATCGGTCCTTCAAGGACTGCTGCAGACTTTAGCCTTACACTGATTTCCAAACAGTTGCTATCTTTCTAGATCATCAACACACTCAATACTTTGGGCAATTTCCTTGATGTTTTATACACAAAAACACTTTGCAGTCTGGACATCTGACATGGAATAAATAAAATTTTTAAAACATAACAACAGTCATAAATTTTTAAGCAATTCCTATAAGTATTTTGTTAAAAACAGTAATTCCCACGTACTGAGTACCAAACACTGTGCTGGGCAATTCACATATTTCTGATTTAATTCTCACAACAATGCCATGTTGGTAAGATTCATGCAGTTTTATGTTTTAAAATCTAAATTTAAAAGAGAGATGTCATTCGGTCAGTGAGGAAGACAGCAGCAAGGGTCAAGGTTCACACCCAACCCTGCTGACTTCCAGCAGCCGTGTCTGAACTTCTTACTTAATTTAAATGCCCCAGAGGCCTCGCTAAGGAACACAGAAAAGTATTAGAAGTAACACAAGATTCGTGCAGCAAGTGAAAACCGTGTGGCGCAGGGACTTCACTCCAGGTCGGATTTCTGACCATCTGCCCTCGTGAATTCCCTACATTTTCACTGCCCTGAAGCGAACACCCCCTCGGACTGCGCTGCAACTGGCGGGTCCCGCGCCCCATGCCGAACCGCAGGACTCTGGAGAGTCACTGAACTCCCCCGCCCCCAGGGCCGCACCTGTAACCTGGATATTAACAACGGCCACTTCACCAGACACCTCAGAAACTTAAACAGGATCACAGAAAGCTCTTAGTCAGAGTTTACAGAAAGTAATGAACTGCTGTTTGCAACTTTTATTATTATTTGAGAAGAAGCTTTACCTAAGGTCATTAGACTTTTCTAGAAAACAGTTAGTGTAAAGTTAATAGTTCAATGTCCTGTTCCTCCAATTTTCACCTTGCAAAATTCAAACTCTTCCTTTGAGATTTAGCCCCTAACCACCTCCTCCAAAAGCCTTCGCACTGACCTTCTCCAGGCCAGCAGGCGCCTGCACGCTCACATCAAATGTGAGGACACGCGTGGGTGTGTACAGGGCCGGGTGTGCTGTGGACAGGGAC
The DNA here is from genome assembly GCA_004025085.1 of Thryonomys swinderianus. Lineage (NCBI taxonomy): Eukaryota > Metazoa > Chordata > Mammalia > Rodentia > Thryonomyidae > Thryonomys > Thryonomys swinderianus. The sequence continues at coordinate 41,300 of PVIC010008429.1, read as the reverse complement.
ATGAGGCTATCACCTGCCATACCGTCCTGCACAGCTGTCACCCACGGTTTCACAACTGCCTCAGAGAAGGGGAGCTGCTGGGCACAGAGTCAGCCTGTCCCTCTCTGAATGCCCTGTGCCCACAGGGTCTGGGGTCCCAACATGTCCAGTACAAATGTCCCTGTCTTTTGGAGGCAGAGAGAGTATTTGGCTTTTTTGTTTTCTTTTCTTTTGTTTTGTTTCTGAGACAGGGCTTTGCTATGCAATCCAAGTGGTCATTGAACTCACCGGATAGCCCAGGTTGACTTCAAACTCACAATGATCTTCCTGCCTCAGTCTCCCAAATGTTGGGATTACAAGCATACGCTACCACTCTGGTGGGGCAGAGTTTATGACAGTTCCTTAGAATATCAAATTTATGCCATATGGAGCTGAGGAAGATTGTCACTCAATACACTGTTTTGTGATGTACCAAAACTTTTCCCATTAAGTTACCTAAAAACACACCTTCCCCAGGAAAATAATAAACAATCAAAAGCCGAATGATGTCACCCTAGATGGCTTCATGACAACTACAAAACTTTGCATCATGTACAATGGACCTCAGGAAAGATTCACATGGCTTCCCATTCAGGTCCCCTCTTCAGTTTTCTGTGAATTTTGGAAAGGTAGCTGGAGGTGGTGGCGCACACCTGTGACCCCAGCACTCAGGAAGCTCAGGCAGGAGGCTCTCCAGGAGCTCACAGCCAGCCTGGGCTGCACCGTGAGTTCAAGGCCAGCCTGAACTACACAGCCAGACCTTATTTAAAAAAAAAAAAAATAGGGCTGGCGATTTAGCTCAGTGGTTCCAGTGCCTGCCTCGCAAGCGCAAGGTCCTGAGTTCGATCCCGGTAACCACATACAATGTTGGGCATGGTGACTCACGCCCACCAGCAATCAATACGACATACCACAGTGCCGGACGTGGTGGCTCATGCCTGTCATCCCAGCACTCGGAAGGCAGAGGCGGGAGGATTGCTGAGTTCGAGGCTTGCCTGGGCACCATAGTGAGCTCAGGGCCAGCCTGAACTACAAAGTGAGACCCTGTCTCAAAAAAAAAAAAAAAAACCTCCAGTAAATTAGTCTACTTTGAGAGGGGAAGACTTTGTCCTGCGCGGTCTGCTCTGGCTCACTGAGCATAATACCTTCTTCCTTTCTGCTGTGCGATCGGCATTTCAGGGCTTTTAGGTCCTGAATTTAGAAGCTCTTGCTCCTCCAAGCACCCAGAGATGCATGCTGAGCCCTCTACAGGGTCCTGCATGGCCAGGAGGGGACAGAACTTCTGATCAGTGCCCCAGGCAGCCACGTGGCAGTGCCAGCCCTGACCACCACCTTGCAAGGTCTTGGCCGGAATTCAGCCAGCAGATGAACCAGAAATCGCAGTGCCATCAAGGTGGGTGGCACTGTGGGGCCTGCCCAGGCAGGCTGGGGGTGCCTCCCTGGTCACCCGAGCTGGTCTCCCGCCCTCGCCCGCGGGCACCACCCTCGCCCAGCCACGCACTTACTGAGCCATCCCACGCTGGGGCTGCGCCGCACGGAGGCCTCCTCGTCCAGGGTGCGGGCTGCCAGGCAGGGCACTGAGTTCTCAAGCGGGCTGCAGGCTTTAGTGTCAGAAGCGGAGACAGGAGGAGAAGGACATGAGCAGCCACAGCAAGGATGCGGGTGGAAGCGTGAATTAAGAAGAAAAAATGCTGAAGCAAATCACACGAGCATGTTAGAGGAGAACAGTGACACAGGCGACACACGCTCCCGGACCCCACGCCCTCGAGTGGCACAAATCCCAACACAGTGAAAGACCGACCCAGGGCACAGCCCGTCCGGCCGCCAGAGCCCCCGGCGCACGCGTGATGCGCCCTGCGCTCAAGCACAACGCGGGCCACATCCGGGAGAGTCGAGGGAGGAGCAGTGAACTTGAGGTGTCGAAGTGGGACATGGCAGTGCCACACACGCACACGGGGAGCTCACACGTGTGGAAAGCGCAGGGACAGGTGCCAGGTTAGTTAGTAGGCGGCTTTCAGACGAGCTGCCCAGCAGAGCCGTCCTGGGCTCGCGGGGGTGCGAAGCAGCTCGGCTCCTTTCCTAAGTGTTTCCTTCCTTTAGCAAAATGACACTAGAATATGGAAAAATTAATGTTTCACTATGAAGCCCTTAAAAATGCTTACTAATCTTCATTTTCTGGTATCTTACAATATTTGACTTTCTCACTTTGGGCAGTAGCAAGGATCAAACCCAGGGCCTTTGCACAGAGCTATATCCCCTAGCCCTTTTTTAAAAGCTTTCCTTAATTTTAAGACAGAATCTCTTTAAATTGCCCAGGCTCCAAATTGCAAGCTTCCTGCCTCAGCCTCCCAGAGTGCAGAGTCAGTTTATGATTCCCATGTCTGCTGCACGCACCCCAAGTCGGAGACGAGACAGGGGCGCAGTTAGGTCTGTCCTATGGGTCCTCAACTGCTTCTCAAGCAGAGTTTCACCGAAACCTGGGCTCTGTCTCTGCTTTGCTGTCTCATCAGACACCGTGGTCTGAAGCCCAGGAGGTCGTGCACAATATAATCACACTTCAGGGAGTGACGAGGACTTTGGATACACCTACCCAACAGACGGCGTGCAACCTGACACAGCAGTTCTTGTCCTTAACAATACAGGTGCTCCTTAAGTGATCACATGGTCAAAGCAAAAGCCATTAGAACACATCCAAGCAAAAGTCGGGGATGTAGTTCTGCAGCCCCACACCTGCCTGGCAAGCACAAGGTCCCAAGTTCAATCCCTGATACCACAGAAAACAACCAAAAAAAAAAAAAAACATATCCAACCAAAACCAAACGTAGATAATCTATTTATACAGCACACAAAAGACAGAGCAGATAAACTGTCTTTTTAAAAGGCTACTGGTGACCTGGGAGGTCAGGTTTCAAATTCAACCACTTACAAATAAATGTAAGATGATGGCCACATTTAAAGCCCAACAACATTATTGTCAACTTATCTGTCTGTGTTTAAATGCTGTAAATACAGCCAGAGCTTGTGAGCAGCCATCTGCGCCAGCACCTGTCTGCACCAAATCTGACATCTTCACTCTGCAATCTGAATGTTTAATTGTTCCCCATAATTGAATTTCTTTGCAAGATTTTGTTGCACTAAGAAAAATGAAAAAGGGAAATGAACCCGTTGAGAGTATTCCAAAATCACTTTTGTCAAGAAGGAGGCATTTAGAAAGGTGTATGGCCACGCTGACCAGCCTCACCTCCTATCCCTCCGGACAGCTCAGCAGCCTGCTTCGAGGGCCAGTCTTTCCACTGGCTTTGTTAGTGAAGCTGCCCCGTTGTCCAGGCCCAAACGCCCACTGAAATGCAGGGCCACGAGAGGCCACGGAGGCTGGTGATGCACAGGAAACTCCAAGAACCTCCACGCTCCTTCAGCATCTCATCTTATGCCACAACCCAGCGGCACAGGCCTTGCCCTTGGCACAGGCCTTGCGAGAGCCCGGCAGCCACTCCCAACCTCCCAACGTGCTAACTGGCCTTCGCGGACAGCCTCTCTCCGCGCTCTGTCGCCTGCGGGGGCAAAGCCGCAGACTCCGCCGTGTGCAGGGCTCCTCCACTGCCGAGCTCCGCACCAAAGGCACAGAGGTGAGGACCCCAGCTCCAAAGACAGACATGAAAACAGCGCCCATCGGCCCCTGGCACCCTGGTGTTGGCGAAGCCTGGCTGGAGCCTGCTGGCTGACTATGCTCGTAGAAATCAGCTCCCAGCATCCACCACGTGGGCTGGCAAGTTCTGACCTGTGACTGGTGGGGTCATCTAAGAGCTGTACAGGGAGAGACACAAACCCTCTTACCCGTTCCGAGTTGCTTTTTGCTGTCCAGAAATGTACTCCAAACACTGAACGCAGCCCCGAAGCTAGAGCTAAACTCTGAAAATCAGATCTCGGTGATGACATAACCAGGTTCCTTTTCCAGATAATGCTCTCGGTACAGCGCTTCCGGGCTGCAGAACCACATCGCGAGGCTGCTGCTCGCAGGCCCTCTGTGGAATCCTCCTTGCTGGCTTCAGATACAGGCCAGGCAGGACACTGCACATCACAGCGACTTAGGAGGGAAGGACGGAGCCCTGACATCTGGGGGTGCTCCCATGTCTGCGCTACGGAGAAAGGTAGAGGGGTGACTGGCTGCTTCTCCCCTTGGGAAACAGCGGGTCCAAAGCATCAACCCTAAATTGGCTCACATGAGTCTGTCTATACTTAAATTATGCAAACAGACCCAAGAAACTCCTCTAGCAAAATGGTACGTTCGAACAGGCACTGCATGTGTTGAGCAGGCACTACGGTCCCGCGTTGCTAGACAGCCGGGAAACTTCCCCCGGAGGGCAGCGCAGCGCGCTGGTGAAACGGGAGACACCGGGCCTGGAAACGTCGGCAGAGACAGGCAGCCGCCGTCCGCGTCTGGGAGACGAGCGCGCCCCAGCACCCCGCAGAGCCACGGGCGCGGGCCGGGCCGACTGCCAGGCATGGAGAGATGAGCCCCGAGCGCGGAAGCCCACGGCCCCGGAGCCGCCTCGCGCCGGCTGCCTCCGCCGGTCAGCTGTGAAGGTTGCACCACACTTCTGAATTTCAGGTTTTCACTGCAAACGGAGAAGTTACACACACACGAGCCACCAGCGAGCGGTGCCTGCCACCCCGGGGACTCAGACGACGGGAGGCGCCCGTGCTGCGACCGCTCCTGCGGTGACAGGGCGATGTTTCTCGTGCTTAGCACCCTGAACGGTGTTGGAAAACACCAAACCCAACAGCTCTGGCCTAATTTAAATCCAACTTTAAGGTCTGAAGCATTCCCATGGTTATTGCTGCACTATTCACGAGTTATGTCATTAATGTGTTCATTAATATTAATATTAATAGGGTGGTATACATAGACAATGTGGTATACATATATGACAGAATATTTCTTAGCCCTAACAAAGAGGAAAATTATGTCACAAACTTAGAGGTCAGTATGTTAAGGGTGATAAACCAGGCACAGAAAGACAAATATCTCAGGTCTCATGTGAGTTCTAAAACCCTTCGGCTCACAGAAGCAGAGGGTGGAAGAATGCCTGCCAGAGGCTGGGGCCTGGGAGTAAGGGGGAAACTGAGTCAGCCGTTCCAGTTAGGTGGGGGCCGCACCACGTGGTAAGTATCTGAGGGAACAGCTATGTGAATTAGCGTGGTTCAGGTATTTCTCATGGAGTGCACATATCACAGTATCACTTTGCAGCCCATAAATATAATTTGTTTATTCCCAATAAAAATAAATTCAACTTTAAACACACAATGTGTTTGTTTAGAGATAAGGTCCACGAACCCGGAAAGATCTCGTCTCTCCTTCGCATCTGGGCGGAAACGGCACGAGAGGGGCGAGGCTTCGGCGGGGCGGGCGCGGGCGGTCGAGGGGCAGCGGGCCCGGTGCTGCTCCGCCCCGCGTCCCACCGCCTCGCTCTGCCCGAGGCTCCTCCACGCCCCCGCCGGACGGGCCCCCCTGGCCCTCTCGCTGCGGAGGAGGCCTGCGGAGGAGCCGAGGCCTCCCGTGCACGGAGCTTCTCCCGGGGAGGAGGGTCAGCAGCGAGTTCTCAGCCGGCGAGCGAGAGCGTCAGTCCACCCACCGCGGGCCGGCTGTGAGAAACAGGCCGCAGCTCCCTGATAAAACTTACCAGCAGCCCTTCAGGCGAACGACCTGCTGCACATCTACCGTTTCTCGATGGCTGAGAAATGCCGCTGCTCTGAATACTAATCCGTCTTTGTACTCTACATTTAAAAATTACTATGAAGTTCATGAGTGAATACTCATCATGTATTACTTGGCAACTAGAAAGCTGCTAATAAAGATAACACGACTTTAAAAAAGACTCCAAGAATGTTTAGAATCATGGTAGGGGGATGGCAAACACAGAAAACAGAATTCAAAATAGCAGGGGCAATTTGAAACTCTGTCCCCGATCTTCAACCTGAAAGTTATCAGATTTGTCCCTTAGAATATTTCTGTTCCAGATAAAACAGCTGTCGCCAACAGTGGCATATTATGTAAGGCTCACTCAACGCTCGCAGAAACATCTCGCCCCTCCTGGTCTGTACGTGGAGCAGCGGTGACCACACCCGGTCCCGAGAGACAGCCCAGGGCGCCGGCGGTCCCGTGGCCTGCGACCCCGCAGCCCGGCCCGGGAAAGGCCCGGGAGAGGTGCCCTGTGGTCGGGAGGGCCCTGCAGCGCGCCTCCGAGTCGGACCCTCTCTCTCGCGCTGTGAAGCGCTGAGCGCACCGGCGAGGACAGAGCGCTGCCCGGGTGGGACGCGCGTCCTCGCTCCCTGAAGTGCCGGGCATCACGGGTCTGGAAGATCAGTCACGGCCCGCGGGACACGCGCGCGGCGCTGTGGGAGAATTAGAAATACCCCGGCCTCAGCAGCCACCGCGTCGGGCTCTTCGGAGCCCCGTGGCCTGGCTCGTCTGCCCTGAGGTCGGGAGAGCCTGGCGCCTCAGGGCTCCTGGCCAGGCGCCGGTTTGCCGCACGTGTGTGGGGCTTTCGAGTGCAGAACCACGCGGGGGCGGCTGGGAGGAGCCGACGAGACTCGAAAGCAGCCTCGGGGACGACTCTCGCTTTCGAGCCCACGGTCGGAGGACGCAGGCTGTGGCCTGATTCTCAGCGCCGGAGACTCATGCCAGGCTGCAAAAGGAATGATGCCAGGGGGCACTGGTAGCATCTGCCCACTGCTGACCTGGGACCCTAACCTAACGTGAGGGGTGGGAGGAAGGAAAGAGGTGGAGAAACGCGTTGCCCCAGCCAGGCCGGCGAGCAAGCTGCGGTGCAGATTCAGAAGGCTGTGAGCTGACGGACCCGAGTCCGCCGAGGCCGAGGCCCGACACAGGCCGCGTCTGGGTGGCTTGACCTGATACGGCCCCTGAGGCCCTGCCACGTCAGAGCCAGCGCAAAAGGCGCCTGACTGAGCGCGCCTGCCTGGCCTGCGAGCCTCGCCAACAAGGAGAAACTCATTTCCCTGTCTGCTCTCCTGTCAAAGCGGCCATGGGGTGAAATCTAACAGGCCTCCGTGGAGGAGGAGCCCGGCCTCACGAGAGCAGGCCCGACAAGTGGATCACATAGTCTTTCTTCAACAGATAGAAGGGGCGAGTTGGACAGAGAGCCCAGAAGTTCATGCCGGAGCAGCCCAAGGGTGTGGAAGCAGCAGGGCCCAGCAGCTCCTGGGGCCTCGCCCAGGTCTACCCGACCTGAGACGCACGGGGGCCTGAGGCTCCCGGCGCAGGGACACCCTGACCCTCAGGAGGGCTGGCGGAGAGGGGCCTCTCCCTCCCAGGGCCAGCGAGGCATGTTGGTCCCTCCAGCACGAAGGCTGCGTCCTGGGTCGCACCTGCAATCCCAGCCCCGGGGGACACGGAGGCGGGAAGATGCCTGTGCCAGCCCGGCCGGAGCAGCGAAGGTTTTCACCTCAGAATAAAAGGGAACTGCGGAGAGGGAAATGGACTAAGCACAAAGGTCTTGGGTTCAACACCCTGTACCATGGGGGAGGAGGACAGAGAGGGAGGGAGACAGAAAGAGAGAGAAGAGGAAAACAGAAAGGCACAGGAAATCAGTCGGGACTCTATCAATGAATTTCTTCCTGATAAGAAGATAGAAAGCAGTATTTTAGCAACCATTCCTGCTCACGAAATTCAGCTTCCCTAATTTTTGTGTTTAAACATGTATATAATTAAATGACGTTTGTTCAGTAATTACTGTGTCAGCTACCATTCTAAACATTTTACATGTCATTACTGTCATTACTGTTTTTCCTTTTTTTCTTTTTTTTCAATACTGAATCTAGTATTTTCACACTGAGCTATATCCCTAACCCTTCTATTATTTTGATACTGACACAAGCTCTTACTAAGAGGCAAAGCCACCCGAATAGGGACTTGAAATTGCAATCCTCCTGCCTCAGCCTTCCAGAGTGTCAGGATGGCAGGCATATGCCACACACCTATGGTTTTACTTTCATTATCTGTGTTTTGCTTGTGTGTGATTCACATTTGAACAGCTATAGACATCACATACTGGTAAGTTTAATCTGCATTATTAGCTTTTTCCCATCATGTTTTAAGTCAAGTAAAAATTTTAAAGCAATAAACCAAGCCAGGCTTGAATCATTTGCTGCTCTCAGTGGTAAAAACACCCCCAGCAGGCTCATCTCCTGCCTGAAGCCCCTGAACGCTGGTCTGAGAAGGACTGTGTCTTTTCACAGTTTTTCTATCACACAGACACAATACCGGAGTGACTAAAACCACAGAAAATAGGTAGGAGGCTGGGGGGGGGGGGGTGGCTCAGTGGTTCTGGAACCTGCCTAGCAAGTGCAAGGTCCCTCACGCCCGCCAGCCATCAGCGCCACACTCCACAGCACCGGGCGCGGTGGCTCACACCTGTCATCCCAGCACTCGGGAGGCAGAGGCAGGAGGGTTGACTGGAGCTGGAGGCTTGCCTGGCTACATAGCAAGAAACCTGTCTCAAATGATGAAAGAAAAAAAGAAAGAGAGGAAGGAAGGAAGGAAGGAAGGAAGGAAGGAAGGAAGGAAGGAAGGAAGGAAGGAAGGAAGGAAGGAAGGAAGGAAGGAAGGAAGGAAGGAAGGAAGGAAGGAAGGAAGGAAGGAAGGAAAGAGGGAGGGGGGATCGATGACTTTTCAGTATTCATTACCTTTGCTTTCCATAATTATTTAATTATACACTTATTTAAATTAATGTTTAATAGCAGCCATGTTTAACAGCCAGCTTGCAACAACAGTCTTGAGCGCGGGCCCTTCAGGTGGACGAAGCACCCAGCGCACCCCCAGGGAGGGAGGCCCCCGCTCTGCAGGGCTCCACAGATCCCGCCACTCGCCACTGCAGCCAGCAATGTCACTGCGTCTGTTTTCCCGCCTACCAGAGAAGACCGAGGTGACTTGAGTTTATCTAGTTTTATATGAGGTATTAGAATCTGGTTCCAACTACAAAAGACATAAGATTCTGGCTTGTTAAAATAGTAGCGAGTTATGTAATTCTTTATTTTAGAAAATTATTCTAAGAACATTTCATAGTTCTTAATGATATTAAGTGATTAAATCCAAAGATATAAAAGCAACTGTGTAAATGTGCAAGTTAAGAACAAGTACCTCAGAAAGACAAAAATTTGCCATCTGATAATGTCCAGTAGCGTACCTTCGGGGCACAGGAAACTCACTGCCTAGGGTCTCTCCAAGCCAAATCTTGCCTGTGGTATATTTAAAGGAGCTAGGGAACCGCAGGCTAACAATAACAGGTCTAAAAAGACCTAATCACAGCCCATGCCCCAGGGCAGAAGCCGACCAACTGAAGAGCCAGAGCAGAGCGGCCCACCCTTCCCATCTGACTTAGGCCCAGCACCTCGGCCACTTCGCAAGGCCAAGGAGAGTGAGGACAGCAGTCCCCACTTTCCTCTGAGGTACAGAGGTGAACTGATCAGAAGAGAGACGGCCTCGCCTCGCCCGTTTCACCCTCCCCCTTGTGCTTGCTCCCCGAGCCTGGAGGACCAGGCCCGGCTCTTGTGTGCCTGTGCGCTCCTCTCGTACCCCAGGGACACGAAGGGCACTCTGCCAGTTTAAAGGGCCTGATGGGGTAAACTTGCAAACATACATCCCCTGATCCCACCACGGACCTTGGGATTAAAACAGACCCTCCAGCTCTTGGGATTTAATTTTATAAAAGAAAGGGAATTATTACATAAGACATAAAGAAACACTTCAACATTAATTGCCACGACTCCACTGCTTAAAATAAAATATTTGTAACCTTAGTTATAACAACCTATTTGTCCTTTTGCGCCATTGAACAGCCTCTCCCTTCAAAACTCAATTTTAAAAACTAAGTAACTTGCCGGGCGTGGTGGCTCACGCCTGTCATCCCAGCACTCGGGAGACAGAGGCAGGAGGATTGCTGAGTTCGAGGCTTGCCTGGGCTACATAGTGAGCTCAGGGCCAGCCTGAACTACAAAACGAGACCCTGTCTCAAAAAGAAAAAAAAGCAACTATAAGATAGACAATACCAAAACATCTCCTATCAGCACCATATTTCAGGTAACAGTAAGATGAGACTCTAGGATGAGTCTCTCTTTTGTGAATACTTTTAGAAAGTACTTTTCTATTTAAATTGTTTAAAACCAGTTTTGCTTTAAAAATATACCACTAAATTTCCCATACTAAGCTCCTCTCTAGCTATTAAGTCAGAAAAACTTCATTTCTAGGAATGGGGTAGATGACTTGGATTTTGGTTTCTATAATTCACATAACCCACCTTCCTACCACAACACACACAGTATTGTTCTAAAAGTGTAAGGCTGAGCAAGGCATGGGACCCTTACAAGCTCGTTTCTCTCGCTATTAAAGCAGGGCTGGGGTAGAAGTCCTGACCCCCACCCACCCCAAGGCTCCCACTCTGCCCCACGCCTCTGCAGACCACGCTCTCCCTCCCCAGGCTGTATCCAGTCGTGCCACTTCCTTGAAACAGAGAGAATGATACAAAAGACAAACAGTTTAGAGGAAACTCCTGCAAATGCAGTAAAATGTAAATAGGATGTACCACCTGCCCTTCTGTTCTATAACTGGGTTAACATTCCATTCCCAATGATTATTCTCCCACATGAACCTGGTTATCAGGGATCTGGAAGTGGTAAAAACAGTCCTGACTCTTACTTCGAGGTAATGATCATTTATAGGCTGAACACTCTCTTACATTCGAAGCAAATACTTTGTGATATGAAACTTCCAGGCAATATCACATCTAACTATATCCAGAGCCTGGCAAACCGTCAGGTCAGAAACACGTGCCCCAAGGCCCTGGGTCCCCTCCGGGCTCAGCTGCGGTGTGCAGCTGTTGTGCCAGACCTGGGCCAAACCCTGGACCGGGCTAGAGTGCGCGAGCACACACAGCCCTCCGGACAGGCAGGCGCAGCACCCTGAATCTTCCCAGGAAGACTCACCCTGCCCAAGGGGGTCACTGCGGAACGACAGACACCCGAGAACAGGAGGGGAAGAAATGTGAGGGTGTGAACCAAACACGACAGCAGACGGTGACGCGGAGACAGCAGAGAGAGCGGCGGCGGACCGCGCGTTACCGTTGTCGGGGCTGGTGAACATCCGACTGGCGCTGGAGACCGTCTTGCCGATGTCAGCCAGCGACCGCAGGTTGGACTTCTTGGTCTGGTGCCGGTGCTTCCGGAGCAGAGTGTAAGTCACCTTGTCCTTGAGGTCAGCTTTTAACAGGCCGGTCTCAATCTGATGGTCCACAATCATCTCTGGTGCCAAAGTAAAACAGAAACAATTTTCAAACTGTCACGAAGCCCCAATGTTAACTTTTTACTCTAGCTTTATGGATGTCCATTATTAATGTAGTATTAATGTATCGTCGTCCGAGGCTCCAACTCCCTATGTAACATAAAGAATAAAAATACAACTCGGGAGGCAGAGGCAGGAGGATTGCTGAGTTGGAGGCTTGCCTGGGCTACATAGTGAGCTCAGAGCTAGCCCGAACTACAGCGAGACCCTGTCTCAAAAATAAAATAAATAAAAATACAAGGCACAGGGACTGTCATTAATGAGAGTGACACATATTCTACTGCTAGTGCTTGGAAAAGTAGAATCTTCTTGTTAACTTTTTTCATTCCCAACTATGAGGGATTCATGAAAATCACTTTCTATGAGGTACACCATTATTATACTTTTCAACCTGAAAAAAGATCCAGCTTTCATGAGCTCCATTAAGTATCAGAAAAACTAATGACAATTTTGAAGAGAATATGCAAAACTTAAAGTAGTGACTGAACACATTTTTAAAATCTGTTTTCCCAAATTCTCACTGATGTACTATTCTCTCTACAGCAGCACAGGGTAAAGTACAGCAGATTCTCCTCCCCCATCAGGTGACTCAAACGCCAGCTAACTCAGGGCAGCGCATGTTGGATTTCACTCGTCTTTTCTTAGGTAGGCTTCTTCTTCCCACTTGGCGCCAATAAAAGCCTCGTGAAAGGCTATTTCCTCTGCCCATTTTAAGTGTAACAAGACTACATCTTTCTATGAAATTTTCATGTGTTGGGAAAATTAGCAAAACAAAATAATGTTTCTATTAACTATCTTTTAATTCACTTTTAGGTAGATTTCACTGAAGTAGCACCATGGCTCCCTTCACTGAACAAGGCTCCAACTCAACAGAAAGTAGGACATTCGTGTCTCACAGCCAGCATGTCAACAACATAGTATAAACACACCTGGTGCCGCCTGGAGGGGACAGGCCAACATCTTCCTCAAAAGAGCATGGAATCCGTGCCAGCCATCTACTGGCAGGAGGCTGCTCCACTGCGTGCCAGTGCAGCCTTTGCCCCTGCACCAAACCTGAGCCATGGATCCAATGCCCTGCACCTAGGCGGCTCTGGCATACAGCCCTGTTTTTCTTTGGAGCAGACTTCTCATAGAAAAGCACAAGATTATAGAAGAGATCAAAAGCTATTCTTTTGCAAAATTCTAAGAAGAAAACTCATGGGTAATAGTAACATTCCAGCAAATCCCTCTTCATTGTAAGGAGAAGTTACAGTGCTCAAGGCACTTTGCCCAAGCCTGACGCATTCTCAGGGCCTATGTTCACAGCACGCTCTCACGGAGCTGGCCTCAGACCCACCACTAGAAACTGGCGACTTACACCGTATACAATCGCTACTTGGAAGCCAAGAGAGGGATTTGCAGCATGTGATCTACGTGGGTGCACAACACCACACAGCCTGGACCACTCGGGAGGGAGCCTGGACAGGACAGGAAGCTTCTCCTGGGAAAGCTTCAGTTTGAGAGTGGCTGTTAGTTCTGCTATTTTTAACTACACAAACTCCACTCAGTAAACTCTTAGAACTGATCCTTACAATCAGTTATAATCAGTTCTACAGTAAAATAATCTGTTCTACAGTAAAATAATCAAGTACCTATAAAACACATCCCTCACTTCCTCTTTAAATTCCATTCCATGTAGAAAGTCCATTTTACACAAGAACCATAAAAATAAACAAGCAGCCCCAGCACATCTGTTGCAAGTGTTATCAAACTCCTGCTCTACTTCCAGGGTTGTGGATTAAAGTGTTGCTTATCTGCCCTTCCTGGCAGGTCCTCCCTCTGTCCTCACCCTCCCCTAAAATGGCAAACCAACCCGTACGCGTGCGCAGCCCGTCCTATTACTAACGCCTGGAATCGCCAGTCAGACAGGTTAAGGCATCTGAGTGGCTTATGCCCTTTAGTAAGTTTCCACAGAAATGGCACCCATGAAAGGGATCGCTTCAAGCACATCTAGAAAACCCTTCAAAGGCGAATGGGGCAATAACGTTTTACAGTTTCCCTGAAATTAAGCCATCAGCTCAAAGTCTCACGGAATCTGCCACTTGGGAGAACACGCGCACCTCTAGATGACAGCAGAGCTGCGAGGAACCGCACCAAGTCCAACCTCCTGTCACACAGCTGAGAAAAGTCTAGAAAGGTGGCTTGCCACGGACAGGGACTGAGCAGAGGCAAAATCCCCTGAGAAAAGCAAGTTTTCCAACTCAGAGCAGATCTTCCCCCATTTCACGTAATGTCTTTTCTTTTAAAATATGCTCTACAGACAAAGAATTGATGCATGCAGACCTTTTGCACTATAAGAGGAAGGGGGCCGTGCATCAGAATAATGGCAAAGCTCACAGATAAGCATTACTAACAGGGACACAGAAGACAAAAAGATCGGTGCTCAACTTTGAGATTAACAGTTACACAAATTTAGGCACATATACTGAATTGCAAGACCATTTTTAACACATCAAAGCAATATAAATTAAAGACAGACCAACCTGGAGCAGTGTGAAAGGTGTGAGTCAAGCCAGACTGTCAACTCAATTGGCTTGAAAGCAGAAGAGGGGATTAGCGGAGGGCACTCGCGGGTGTGGCAGCCATGGCGGCTGGCCTCAAGGAAGATGCCTGTGCTCACCCTCTGCGCTGCCCCCTGCCTGCTTCCCGGCTGCTGTGAGGTGAACAGCTTTGTCCGCCATGTCCTTCACTAGCTTCTGCCTTGGACTACACCATGGACTGAATCCTCGGAAACCAGGAGGCAAATGAAAAATCTCTCCTTCAGCTTGTAGCCCTGGGTCAGGTGGGAAGCTGACCTGCACAGCTGATGGTGGTGATGGCCCGGACTAGGACAGCCATTGCTGAAGATCCTTTAGTGGACACACGTGAAAATCCTTTCACATGTTCACACCTTATGCCAGTAGATAGCTTTAAAAAGGAAATAATCGATTTCCAAAACAATAGCACATTTACTTCCTTTTCTTCAACATAAAAACCTGAAGTCAACCTAAATGCTCAGTAATACATCACTCTATTTTGCAGCCATGAAAATTATGTTTATGTTTAAGAAAAGGCAAACAGTGCATGATCACACCTTGGTAAATAAGTTCTGTTTGTGTAAACAGAGTCCCCTAGAGAAAAGGACGGAAAGGATGCTTCTGGAAGTTACTATTTTTATTTTTGTGAGTTATATTTTTCTGGATTATTTAAAACAAATATATCTTAGTTTTTTGATTAATGAAATATAATAAAGATAATGCCAGCTGGGCATGGTGGCTCATGCCTTTAATCTCAGCACATGGAAACAGATGCAGGAGGGTTGCTGAGCTCGAGGCTAGCTTGGGCTTCATAGTAAGTTCAAAACCAACCTAAACTACAAAGCAAGACCCCGTCTCAAAAATAAAATACATAAATGAAATAAAATTTAAAAAGATAATGTCATTCTGAAAATATAAAAGTTGTAAAAAGGAAGACACAGCAGGACTCACACAGCTGGTGGCATGTAGAGTGTGAGAACACCTCTACATATAAACTTGAGCTCCAAAGACAGAGCTATATTTCCAAACCCATTTCTCATCATAATAGAATACCTGAAATGGTTTACAACATTTTAGCTGAAGCCAGGAAGGAAATTCCCATGTACCATGTACTTGGCTTCATGCCTGAATCATATTCTTTAAAAGTAGAACTGTACTGATGCTGCTAATGATAGACCTATTAAAATAATCTGTGAAAAAGATGTTTTATCCCTATCACACTTTAAAGATAAATTATCTCATTAGCATGCAGAAGTGGTTCTTCATGAAGCAAAGCACACAGAGACCCAAAGGAGAGTTGGAATTAGACTGAATTTTTCAAGTGAGAGTGGACCCTGTCCACGCAGTCACCCAGCTCACACGCCCCGTGCAGCACTGGACCCTCCAGGTGCCACCAGCAAGCCTGCAACGGAAGCCCTCTCTGAGGCAGGCCAGAAGTGCTGTCAGGAGACTTCCGGAAGGGCACTTCCGGATCGCACTTGCTACTATTTCTTTTTCTTCTCATTTGTTGAAATAAAATAAGGCTGCTGTGGGAGAAGTATTTTACGACTTAGCTGTACATAATTCCCAACTCACAATTGCCAGCATAAGGCAAGACAAAGGATTCTACTTCATTCTCTGTGAGAAAAGGGTTTTCTTAAAAACAGATAATGACTATTGCTCTTCGAGTTACAGTGCATCCTGTGTCACTTAAAGAAATCAGAGCTTTTTGTTCCACGTGTTTTACCCTCAGTTTGGACTCTTTTGGAGGCTTGTATTTCTTGGTAGCTGGTTACACTCTTTTAGTCATGCTTTCTCCTCTATCCCCACTTTGTTTTGCCCGTGATATGTGGTTTGCTTCTGCACTGTTTTTCTGTATTATCAGCTCTGGAATGACAGCGCTGGCCCTTGGCCTGCCTGCCCCAGGGCCTGTGGAGCAACATATTAGTGAATGATGATACCTCAAAGAGACTGGGTATTGTCTAATTTTAAAACATAATGACAGTTTTTACAGTAAATGCATGGAGGTTAGGAAAAAGGTTCACAATTGGTGATTTTTTTAAAAGTAATGGAAATTAAAATAGGAACAGCAAATCCTTGATTGTCCTTTCTTAAATTTAGTAAATATCAGAATTTGTTTCTGCGTCCACTGGCTAAAGAGGTTCCAGTTTAATGTGGGACTCTGTCTCTACCACATAAAAAGGATCAGTTAAGAGAGGCTCTTTCTGGTGCTGAATTTCATAAAAACAGCTTCACAGAGAAGTGCAAGGGTTTGAATCATCCTTAACTTTCAGTGCCCTTGGTGATCAGATCCAAGAATAGCAAGGACGCTGCCCAGCCATTTGCAGCTCTGCCCACCACACCCTCTGGAAGCTTCTCTCCAGCTTCTGAAGTCTCTGAGCATCTCTCAGACCCAATCAGGCTCCACTCAGCCCTTTAGGAGGTAACATTAGAAGAGCTGGAGAAGCTAATTGTGCAGGGATAAAAGTACAACTACAACTGATGACTTTGTTGAGTTCCCATAATGACTCTGCAAGGTCTCCCTTCACACTGCTTCTGCAGACGAGAAAAGCAGCCTCCACAGAGGAAGTAACTTGTCTTGCCCATGCTCCTTTGTGCTGTCACGTGGAGACTTTATTTAAAGCCTCAAGTTTGGGATCCTCCATTCTGTCTGTGATACTTCTCTATACCTCACAGAACTGAAACATGATCCTCTCCAGAAAACAGACCTCGTCTTGGTGAATGAATGTCCCATGGCGGAATTTCAGGTAAGCAATTCCACAAAGGAGACTCCAATGTGTCCTGGTTCAGTCACTAACTCATAAGGTTCTTCTGCTTCCCTGTCCCAACATGACCTTTGTCCACACAGAGCTGACGGGTCTGGTCCCCGCCTTCCATCAGACCCCACCAGGACCGCTTCCCTTCCTAGGCTAGCCGTCGACTCTGCTCTACACATGATCAACTCAAGCTCCATACGCTGTCTACCGGGAAGGAGTGCTAGAAAGCAAGTATCCAGACCTCTAGTCCAGGGCAGCCTGGCTGGGCCGAGGAGAAGCCTATGCACAATATGAACCTGACGCTACTCAGTCAAGGAAATGGATCCAGATCTTGGCATATTGGTATGACCTCAACTACAAAACTAAAACCGAAAAGTGCAAAGCACTGGGAAATAAACTAAGTAGGAAATATTCTAAGATATTACTAATGACTATGACCAGGGATGATATTTTATGTTTTTGTGATATTTTTCTGAATTCTCCAAATTCTCTGCAAAAAAAACACACAAAAAATTTTTTCACAAACAAAAATGAAAGAATAAATGTGACAAAATATTTAAATCTGCTCACAGAAGTAGACATCTATCTGCGCTGATAAAGACTCATGGGTTCATAAAGCCGAAAAAGCAATAGGAATCCAAAAGTGGGCACTTACCCACCAACTGCGGGAGAGAGGAGGCCTCCCGGTCAAGCAAGATGGACCCCTTCTCCATACACGTCCTTAGCTCAAACAAGCTGTGCAGGGACAGCGTTGCCACGTGGGGCTTGCTCCATCTCTCCCCACCCTGCTCCACCTTCTCTTCAAACTTGATCCACCTGGAAGATAAAAGCAGCAAATGGCAGTTACATGTGCCCTGACCGCCACTAGAAGTAGCGAAGTCCGCTCTTCCGTCCTCACTCTTAGAGAACTCCGCACTGACTCCTTCAAAGAGTCTTGATAGTTCAATGTAGGATAATATTTAATGAATAATTACATTATCTTCAGGAATACACCAAAACAGAGGCACCAGACTACTTCTTCCCTGAGTCAGAGAGAAAGGAAAAGCAAACCGGAGGAGCCAAAACATCTTTGTTCTCACACGTGCCTGAAAATAACTATGAAATCCCTCAGGCTACAGAACTGAGTGCTTAACACAAGGTAGAAAAAATTTCAAATCGACCTTCTCCATGGGGATAGAGCTACCACATTTAAAAATGGCCACCACAATGAGGACTGTGATTTCACAAGGGGCCATTGTATAAGGGGAGAGATCAGTGAAGGAGCCATATTTGCTTCAATATTTTTAAGTCATAATGTGTTAAGCAGTAAAATCAATGTAAAATTTCCCTTTGTTGATGTGTAAAGGCGGTAACAATGTTTTAATGGATCTCTGTATAAGATGTATTCCTGTCTGACACACGGTCACTTCTCGTTGACACTCTCATAAAAACTTTAAAAACTTTATCCTACAAGTCTGGCTTTACAAGTGTTTAAAACTATCACAAGTTCAGTGAACAACAGGTCTAGGCTGATACGAAGAGATTCTGTATTAACCTCAGCAGTGGAGCAAACCACACTACTCCACAGCATGCGCTTCCTAAGACTGCAGACATCCTGGTAATCTAGAAACATACAGAAATAAAAAGGTTCAGTGAGAACGAAACAGCCCTACAGCCTGCACATCAGTCACAACGAGTCTCCCACGTAGTGCAGGAAAGGGAAAGTTATCATGTGTTATTTATCACCAAACAAGCAAAAGTGCTCTATTCTTTTCCCTTTGAATCCTCTGAAAGATATTAGCAAAGATAACAAGGTAGTTAAAATTTCTTTTCTCTCAAGGTTTAATGATTGAAAAACGCTTGCCCAGAAAAATCTAAACATTCACCTCGCCCGCCGAAGCCGAGAACGAAGGGCAGAGCTGAGAGGAAGCTCTGCACAAGGTGCTATTTATACGGCTTCCCCAGCCCCGAGGAGGGAGAAAGCGGACACGGACCGAAAACCAGCTACGGCGTCTTAGGAAATTAGAAGCTAATCGACCCTCGTGATTCAGGTGGTCTGTCAGTCCGAGAGTCCGTCCGAGAGTCCGTCTCCCTGCCGCCCTTGGAGGCCTCTCCTGCCAACCCGCTCCCACAGTCACGGTGCACCGTGCCCAGCCTTGATGAACGGTGAGCAGGGCTCATTCTACGGTTTCATCTCAAAAGTTAAAAAAATCAACACCATCACCAAAGAGGTTCTAAAATGTCACAGCTGAACTGAGTTTATGTCGACGAGTGTGGCTGAGGCACATTCTAAAAGACAGAGACTCCAGCCTTTGTGTGTGCACACACTCACATGTGACTAGTATTTTTTCATTTCATTTGGAACTACTGCCAGAGAAATGGTAGAAGCTGAGAGAAAAATGACAACTTTACATCATGCATTCATAAAATTCTATGGATATGACTGAAATAATGAAAGGTAAATAACATGCCTGGTGTTCCTTTGAGAATAACCATTCTCTGGAGTACATTACACTGGGTAACTTTGGCCAAGTCCTGTCTGCTCACAGAATCCTAAGCCTTTTGGAAATGGCTGTTGGAGGGGCCACATGCAAGTCTACTGTTTGTGACGTTGTAAGTTCTACCTCAAGATCAGATTCCAGAAGAAAAAGATTCCACAGGATATGGAACCAAGTCGGGGAATTATGTCACCCACAAAGGTTGTAGGAGCTCCTTGCTTTTTATTTCTAAGAATATTCTTATTATATGCAATCTTTAGTCATATAATTTAATGCCAAGACTAATGACAAAGGTCAACGAGAAATTCTTTAAAGTGTAATGTTTTATACAGCCTTCATTTCTCTTCTACTTCCCTAAATTAATCCCCCTTCTATCAGCTGTCATTGATACGCCCCGCTAAGCCTATTCCTTAGAAAACTAAGCATCACTTATATTCCATGTGTGATGGTGGCTATTTTCTGCCCTGTTCTTGCTGTAATCCAAGTATCTGCGTCCCCTGAAGTGTGTATGTTGAACTTTTTTTTTTTTTTTTTTTTGCTTTTGAGACAGGGTCTCGCTTTGTAGTTCAGGCTGGCCCTGAGCACACTATGGTGCCCAGGCAAGCCGCCGCGAACTCAGCAATCCTCCTGTCTGCCTCCCGAGTGCTGGGATGACAGGAGTGAGCCACCACGTCCGGCATTGTGGTATGCGGTGTTGATGGTTGGTGGGCGTGTCTCCACGCCCAGCATTATATGTGGTAACCGGGGATCAAACTCAGGATCTTACGCTTGCGAGGCAGGCGCCGGAACCACTGAGCTAACCCTCCGGCCCCATACGTTGAACTCTTAACCCCTTAAGATGATCCATCTGGAGGGATCTTGGGAAGATGATCAGACTGTGAGGTGGGGCTCTCACGATTGGCCTCAGGGCCCACACAGAAGAGGCCTCTGCAAACCACCCACCCTCTCCCCGTAGGAACACACGACCAGACGGTGCCGTTCCTGAGACAGTGGGCCCTCGGCAGATGGAAAATCTCTGCTGCCTGGACCTTGGGCTTCCCACCTCCAGCACTGTGAGGAGCAACTTTCTGTTCACTACAACAGAAAGCTACCTGACTGTACAACCCGAACAGATTCAATCTCATTATCCAAGCACTGTGTCATAAATTTTCATTAATAAAACAAAAACAGCTGAAAGAACTTTGTTCTTTTGTGGCCTATCATTTTTTCTGCTCCATAGTTTTTTTTTTAACTGAATTCTTTATTGGTACATTTTACATACAGCTCACAATCACATTCAACATTGGTGAATTTGTACCAGTACGTGACATGAGTTAATTCTCATTTTTACCCATATCCCTACCTACCCCACAGCCCCCCACCCCCTATATATATGTGCTTTTTTTCTTTTTAAATATTTATTCTTTCCCCTCATTACTTTCCCCTACAACTTTTCTTTTGAAATATTTCCTATTTCACAAAATCTACCATACATTCTAGAACTCATTTACATCTACAGGTTCTCATACCAGAGAAAAGATATGGTGTTTACATATCTGTGACCGATTTATTTCATTTATTAGTGTGTCCTCAAGGTGTGTCCATTTGCACATAAATGACTCAAACTGTTCCATAGTTTGTATGGTAGGCAAACTGACTAGACTCAAAATATGAATTTGAACACATTTTTAAAGTACATTTAAAAATTATATAGCCCAGTTAAGTTGATCTCAGCTTCCTACAGAACACCAATCCTTTAGTTTAAGTATGAACCACAAAGAATGGAAAGGAAATGTGAAGTCTCAAAGCTAGCCAGGTACTTTGAATCTATCTTCTTAAAGAATGGGATTTCTCTGACAATTCAGTATCTATTTCACTTTGACTTCACTAAATATTGAATGCTTTAATGATGTCACAAAAAAGCACAGCTAACGTCACAGTGAGAACATTAGGATAATATATATCAAATTACTTTACAATATAATGCTCTAATCATCCAAGGAGCAATTATACTTCCAGCATAAGCCCTAAGGTATAAAATAATGACTCACCCAAATTATTGGCTAATTTCATAAATTATACATGTAATGTCTATCTTCCTCACATATCAAGGACAAACTTTAAAAAAACAGTATTATTTAATTCAAATCAAAACGCATTAAAGAGAAGGTTAAGTCAAAATACCAAAGTTCAGCCTATTCAAAGGCCAGTGAATCCATAAAGGTGCTTTAGAACCATGTAATTATGTTTTTTTAAAAACAAACATCTTTACCTCAGATTATACTAAAAGTCACTTTTTACCCTTCATAATAACTATGAGTAAGCATGTATTTGCAACACATCTCACTTTTTGTCTTGTTTTGATCTTGACATATTACGAAGTTGGCACTTAAATGCTTGCAATTACAAAATTTTGCACCCATGGAGGGGGAGTTTATTAGGTGAAGTCTATTTATCCCAAGGTCTTAGAAGAATACTGACAAAGTACACTACAGTTCAACACACACAGAGTGACTGCCAACCAAGCAGCATTTCACTTGTTTGTTGAAGAAACAGAGGACCCACTGGGAATCACTGAATTTTGCAACTTTCCAATCTTATGATTAAATATAATTAAGAAAAGACAAAATCTGGCTTCAGAGTCTGCCAGTTTTACAATGGAAAACAGACATGCCCTTTGCACTAGAATATAATCCAACTATGTACAACTATTAAAATGTAACATATTTCTTGAAATTAATAAGTGCATTATCATACACAAAAAAATCAAATGCTATAGTATGTGCTTGAGATAAGGACATTTTCAAGGACAATTACTAAATCCCTAGAAAACTGAGGTAGTAACTATATATAATTACTAAGTATAACTTCATATAATTATGTAGATGACTAGATTCCTTGAGACTTTCCTTACAGAAAGAAACTGCCCAGAAATGGAACTCCCCACAGTAACCCCAGAGAAGAGATGAGGGGACCAGTGTGACAGGGAAGGGAACAGTCTCTGCAAACCGTGTGTGTGGAGTTTGTGCCATGACCTCCAAGGCAGCTCCCCAGAGGTGAGCCGGGTCTTTCATCTCAACAGAAGCACAAATAGCTGCCCGTCTGTGCTGTCCTTTGGACATGAAACGTAAGTACCTTTTCCTTAGTTGGCTTGTGCTTTCTGAAACTTGTGATAGCTTTCCACTTTCCATTTCCAATTGTGGCCGCACAGTTTGAACTACACTGGTAAGTGATCTTTAACATAAATTCAACTTAACAGTATTTTCCAATTGAAAATTCATGGATGAGGACTGGAGATTTGGCTCAGTGTTTCCAGTGCCTGCCTGGCAAGCACAAGGCCCCTGGTTTGATCCCCAGTAACCACATACAACAATACTGGGCATGGTGACTCACACCCACCAGCAGTCAGTACCACACACCATAATGCTGGGTGTGGTGGCTCACACGATCCCAGCAGTCAGGAGGCAGAGGCAGGAGGATTGCTGAGTTCGAGGCTTGCCTGAGCTACATGATGAGCTCAGGACCAACCTGAACTACAAAGCAAGACGAAGGAAGGAAGGAAGGAAGGAAGGAAGGAAGGGAGGGAGGGAGGGAGGGAGGGAGGGAGGGAGGGAGAAGAGGGAGAAAGAAAAAGAAAGAAAGAAAGAAAGAAAGAAAGAAAGAAAGAAAGAAAGAAAGAAAGAAAGAAAGAAAGAAAGAAAGAAAGAAAGAAAAAGAAAGAAAGAAAGAAAGAAAGAAAGAAAGAAAGAAAGAAAGAAAGAAAGAAAGAAAGAAAGAAAGAAAGAGAAAGAAAGTTAGTTCATAGAAAAAAATTTAATGGTAATAATCCTACTGCAGCCATATTCCTTGCTTAAATAAATAATGCAGGGAAGGAAAAAAGGTTCCTTCCTCCTGATTTTGGACCATTGCAAAAGTGGGACCACAAATGATTCTTTCACCTGTCTGTCTCATGAACCAGCAGCAGATGTTAGTTCTCAATGAGAAGCTCAGGCTTCTCAGAAGTTCCAGAGGGTTCCATTTCTGCTACATTTCTGGGCGGCACCTTTTCTAATGACTAACCAGACTACTGCACCATTAAAATGAGCAACCTTCTTTACTGTCCCATTGATTAGATACATCTCTTGACTCTGCCAAGTCTACTTTGTGCAGTCTTCACTTTGTGCTGTATTTTGGAAGAGCCACTGACAATTTAGAATTCTAACTTATAGAAAAAAGAACAGTGAAAGGATATAAATTCATAGTACTATCTACAATTGTGCTTCCCAAGACTTAAAATGGACATTTCCCCTGTATCTAAAGATATTCTCTTTGTTATTTGAGGTGCATAGCCAACCTATAATTCCTAAAACTGGATAGAAATCACAGTAGCACTGAAGTTCACTGTAGAATATTTTTGGTCAAAATCAATTTATAGGCTGATTGAAAAGTACAGAACCTTGAAAAAGAAACAAGGGTGTTATTGCAATATAAATACACAATGAAAATATGTCAATGGGGCAGGGATTTAGCTCACTGGCTCTGGCACCTGCCTCACAAGCACAAGGGCCTAAGTTTGAACTGTGGTACTGCAAAACAAAACAGTCAAACAAACAAACAAACAAACAAAAAACACCTATGTTGAGCCGGAGAAGATTATATATCTTTAGAATAAAATAATCAGCCAGCTGAGGATGTACCTGAGCAGTAGGATACCTGCCCAGCAGCAGGAGGCCTGGGTTCAATCCCCAGTATATCTCCCCCAGAAGATGTTTATTCTTCACAAAAAGCAAGTAATTCTATACTTCATAAAGTAGACAGAAATGAATTCATGCCATATCTTCATATATAAAGTGAATTCCTTGTAAGCACTAAATATTTTCAAAGTGGTAGGTTTAAAAGCTTTTAATAGGCAGAAAGAAAAGAAAAATTCTTTTTGTCTGGAAACCAGACTCCAAAGAAAGACAGAAATTACTGTACAAACATTCTAAACCAGAGTCTGTCATGAGACTGCTGAAAATATGAACATTTCTGGAAACCTAATCACCAAATTTCTCCACAGAGTTTAGATGGAGCTGCCAACTTAGAATGAAGGTTTTCCTTCTCTTCTCATTTGTTCAATTAATCTCTATTTCTTGAGCATTAACTTCACACCACATTGCTCCCCACACTCAGAACAGAGTGGTGAACAGACACAATTGAACATTCCTGACCTCACAGAGCTTCATTCTAGGCAGAGGAAACAAAAACAAGACACACAACACGCAGGATGGTGGTGAGAGCCAAGGACAAGAGCAACCAGGGATGCGGGACAGCAAGTGTGTGAGGGCAGGGCTGGGAAGGCGTACTTGAATGAAGACCCAAAGGAAGGGCAGAATGAGCCATGCAGAGGGACAGGGACACAGAGACCTTGACAGGATGCTGTAAGTGCCCAGGGGGCCCAAGACAACTGGGAGAACGGTGCGAAGGGAGTAGGACAGGAGGCCGAAGACATCAGTTTATTCATAATATTTATGCACGTTAAATGGAAGCATTATGCCCATCTCATTTATGCCCATCTCAGCCAGGGCAGGGAGTCAGAGACATGATCTCAAACAGAGATGATGGTGGCTGTGGCAGTGCTGGGGGTGAAGCAAGGTGAGATATTTGGAAATCTGGGCACTGTGATGGGAAAGGGGATGTTCCAGTTGGTCAGATGAGGGGTGAGCACAAGACAGGGCTAAAGGAAGATTGAATGTTCAGGAAGACACACTAGAAGATCCGCAGGAGCAGCACATCTAGACAAGCAAATTTTGAGACCACTCAGGCTCCTCTATACATTAATTCTGATTAAATAAGGGGAGAATTCCAGGTCAGAGGTACAAATGCAGATACCACTGGCATGTTGATAAACTATTTTGGAACTTTAAATACAGGCCCTCTGCATTTTTCCGGTGATGTCCCAGGGCCTTGGTCTGTTGTTCCACAGTTGTCTAACAGTCAGCAGACCTGAATTATAACAGAAGTTCAACTTTGGCCAATTAATATTTCTAAGACACTACTGTGTTTGGTATAATTATTTCTAAGGTCATTAGTTCTCAAGAAATCACACAGTCAGCAAATGCATACTGAAAACTTATGAGGAGCCAGGCCCTTCACAGCAAAGGGAAAAAGCAAGCAGAATCCTTGACTCTCCCTGACTGTGCAATGGAGGATCCAGAGGGAAGAAGTAATATCACACATACAGTTTGTTGAACAGTATTGCAGCAAGTCCTACAGGAGAGAAATTATGAAGCCCAGGCTATTTGTAAGAACTTTTTCTTTTGGACAGCTGCCCCAGCACAACCAAAGCCTCCTTGCCAGCAGTGCAGTCTCTCAGGGATGAGTTTGTCACCGAATGGCACATGTGTCTCCCCTTCTCATAAAATAGCCTTCTAATGATAGTTAGGAATTCAAGGCCATAATAATATGTAAGCATGTTACATGGAAATATTATGTCCATCTAACTTACACTGGGTTGATATATAATGAATGTGATTGTGTCACCTTTGGGGGCCAGGGTCAAAGAAATCAAAGTGTGGAAACCAACCCTTCACTGTGCTCTATGATAACCACTCACAGAACTTCACATGAAAATAAGAATCCAAGCAGCTCTTAGAGTCACAGTAATGGTGCTAGTATGCACACAGGAATAAACCTAGACCAGTCAAGTGTGCATGGTGTTGGGGAGAACCGGAAACTCAAGCTTAAGAAGATTACATGATGTGCCCAAACTGAAACACCAAGACTGAGCCACAAAACCAAGACCACACCCACGTCACCCACACTGACATGAGCATATCCAGACAAGGCTTGCCTGTATAGGAAGGAGGGAAAGAATGAAGTATAAAAGAGTTTGTATTGGAAACATTCCTCTGGGGGATGCCTTATCAACTCAAAGTGTATAGAAGACTGTTGGTATACAAGTGACTGATTCTGAGATAAGACAATAAAGACCATTTCTGTGTTGCAGGCAGATATCTGGACAGCAAAGAATAAACAGCTTCAAGACAGCATCAGAGATGAAGTACAAATGCTCTGCCAAGAGCTTTTTAAAAAATCTTTCTCTACATGAAGCTTGTTGGTACATTTTAGGTATACCTTATGATTACACTCATCACTGGAGATTTGTACCTGTACATGGTGTATCTTGGTTCCTGGATGAAAGTATTATTAGTTATCAAACAGAAGAAATGTAGGTATCTACTAAATAGATTACCCAACAACTGGCAAATAAAATGCTTTAAAATTGGGTCTCTTATCTTAATACTGCCATGAAGGCCAGGAATAAAACACAATGCCTTCTTTCTTTTCACATCATGGTTTAAGTTACAAAAGATAAGAAATTCCCCTTGGACTCTATTAAACTTTTAATAGGAGTGTCTTCAAGGCCAATCTACCTAGAAATTCTTGAAGAATAAAAGCTTTTTCAACATCATCAAATCAATTAATTTACAACATTTCTCTAGTATTAAACATACCAAAGAGCTGAAGGCATTTGGTAGTACTCAAAATTGTGGCAATTAGAATCCATAAATCTGTAAAACATTTTAAGTCTGGGGCCTTAACCTACAAAAAAATTTTATCAACTTGATGATACTTGATTATAAATGGTATAGTGCATAAAACTACAGCTCTTCCTTTAATCCTCAAAAGGTACTCATTAAGAAAAATTATTAATTGCTTCTTTATAGTTGATCTTCTCAGTATCAATGATAAAAATAGCAACTTCTTTCTAACACCACCATAACCTTTTTGCAATAGAACAGACATAGAACCTTTTCTGTTACCACAGGAGAAGAAATACATGCATTGAAGAAATTCATTTACTTTTTACTTATTCTTCTTAGAATTAAACCCAAGATAATGATTAGTATGTTACAGGTGGTATGATATTATCCTGAACTCATTTCCAACTTTTCAGTAAAATAAAAGAGATCCATGAATGTGTTTCTTTTGTTAAATGTTGAATTCTTAGAACCTAAAACATTGCTTAACATACATACTACTTACTCAAAAAGCCTTATTTAGGCTGAACAAATTCAAATTAAACCATAGGCTGTTAAAGGTGTATCTGTACTTTATTCAGAAAAGTACATTGCTATCTCTATGAATTAAGGAGAACCATTATTGTATTGTCTCAGAATTTACTTTATATAATTGAATATGTATAAATATGTAATAGAATATATACATATATACATATATATATATGTATATATATGGAGCCTCACACCATTAATTGGCACCTGGCCCTGCAACTTCCCTGATGCTGCAGAGAGCACACCATGCCAGAGGCCAGGGAAGTCAGACTGGCTAAGTAGGGCATGGCTGAAGTAGCACAGTGAGTCTCAGCAAGAAGAGAGCTGGGTACCATTGACCAGAAATTGGGCCTTCAACTCTTCTACAACCACAGCAACACTATAATTGGAATCTCCATTTCTTTGTGAGCCAAACTGGACACAACTGTTATATGGAGAAAAGCCTCCAGAGACACCACCTGCCTTCTGGGGACACCAAATAAGTGCAGCTGTGGTACTAAAACCTAGACAGAGGCCTTTAATGAGTTCCTCCACCCAGTCCACCACATCGAAGAAAACACTCACAAGAAGAGTGAGAGAATCCTGTGGACTACCACCACGGGTGAGTTGGGGGAGTCAGATCCACTGCAAGATCCTGGACTCTTGCAGAATTCAAACCTGTAGGGGTTCACTGAGCTCAACTCAGGCATTATACTCAGAATCTAGACAAGGGAGGACATCTGTCTCTTTGTGACTAATGTTCTTAGCTTTGTATAGTGTTATTATTCATTTTGTTACTGTTATTATTCTTTTTCTTTCTTTACTCTGACATAACTATCTTTTTTCACTTCTCTATTCTGTGGTACTGAATTTGTATGACTTTGCAGGTTTCTCTCCTCTCAACTACTCTCATCTTTATAGAAGAGGGAAAATAGTTTCCTGTTTGCCTCCTGTTGCTAGGTAACCCTTATCTCCTCTTGTTCCCTCATCCTCTCCTGTCCTGCAGTCAGAATCAATACCTAGAAGTAAAAGGGTTTCAGTTTTCCTTAATTTATCTTCTTTCTGTATTATTATAAGAGAGTGTACAAAGTCTCTAGAGGCCCCGCAGTTCTCAGTCAGTACTCTTATATATCTCCCTTTAGCCTCTGTTGTCCTCTGCATCTATAAGGTTCTCAAAGTCTATGTGATCTTTATAAATCCTCTAATCCTATTTCTAATTTTTCATTCTCTTTCTATCTTCCTACCTCCCCAACTTCTGAGTTTACTGTGTTCAGTACTGTTGATGATACTGATTTAATTATGCCAACAAAGATAATGTGATTGCTCTGTTGAAATATCTCCTATGGTGTACCAGAACTGAGAATCCTTAATGGCCATTACAGATCCAAGGAGGACAACCCAGGAATTAGCCTTCTCCTAAGGAATCCAAATATTAGGAAGAAAGAGACTTCCAAAAAACATTGCCCAGACACCAAGCAAGGAATTAGACAAATAACACCAGAAACAACAAAGGAATAAAAATGAGAAAAAAATTCAAAAACCTAGACACAAAGATCACCATCACAGGGGAATTCAGGGAAAAGGGAAATGGAGCAAAATGAAGTTCAATCACCAGGCCTCTTTGAGATGGTAACAAAAGCAGATCTAGTAAAATGGAAATCAGAACTGATCTCTGAGATGAAAACAGAGATACTGTTCACAGTGAATGATATCATTAATAATGCTAAAGAAGAAGAGATCAGGTGCATGATAGAATCTGAGATAACAAAAATCATAAACAGCTTCAGAGTTCCAGGTGACTAAAAATGAGAATGAAAGTTTGTAAAATAGGATGAATGAAGCTTAGGATCGAATTTCACACCTAGAGGACAGGATCGCAGCCAGTGAATAGGAAAGATATAATTTCTTTTTTTTCATTATTCAGTAAACTTTATGGATACATTATATACACAGCTCACAATCACACACAACATTGGGGGGGGAAGAGTGAAAAATGGCAGGGGACCATATGAAATTAATCCAACAGCTCTTAGATAATTCAAAGAAGAATAACATATGACTGATTGGAGTCACTGAGGAAACAGGAGACAGGACAAAAGACATAAAACAAACCATTCACAGATATATAATGGCAGAAAATTTCACAGGAAAAGGAAAAGAATTGGACATACAGATAAATAAAGCATATAGGACTCCAAATAATTGTGGTATAAAAAATCTACATCTAGGCATATGATTATCAAGGTTCCAGATAACCATCAAAAGAACAAAATCCTGAAAGCAGTTAGAGAAAAGAAAAAACCATGTACAAAGGGAAGCCCACAAGGATCACAGCAGACTTTTCAATCCAAACACTCATTGCAAGGAGGGCAGGAATGAAGATTTTCAAGCCTGGGAGGAAAATGAACTCCAACATAGATTGATGTATCCTGAAAAACTATCTTTCAAACTTAATGGGGAGATAAGATACTTCCATGTCAAAGAACACCTGAAAAACTTCACAAATACCCTGCACTCCAAAACATTCTAAAGAATATCTTGGAAAAAGCAAAGTTACAAACCCATGAGACCAGAGTGAACCCGTTGGGCCAGACAAGAAACTGAATAGAAAACAACAAAAGTAAAGAATAAAAAAGCAAAGAACAGGAAAACATGACAGTTCTAAGTCTGTTCATATCAGTCATAACCATTAATATCATTGCCCTCAATGGGCCAATTAAAAGACACAGACTGGCAAAATGGATTAAGAAACAAGATCCTACATTATACTGCATACAAGAAACATACCTAATTCAGAAATCTAAAGAATGAATGTAAAAGGATGGAATATAATTCTCCATGTGACAGGAAACTGTTAAAAAGCAGGAGTGGCTATCCTATTTACAGACAAAATAGATTTCAAACCAAAACTGATTAAGAGAGACAAAGAAAGTCACTATATTCTCATACAGGGAACAATCCAAGAGAAAGAAATAACAATCATAAATATGTACCACATTGTACTGCCCCCAACTATTTTAAACAGATATTAATGGATATGAAAAGCCAGATAAGCACTAATACAATAGTGGTAAGGGACTCCAATACCCCACTGTCACAAATAGACAGATTTACTGGACAAAAACTCAATAAGGAAATACTTGAGCTAAACCAAACTTTTCAACAAATAGTCTTAATAGATGCCTACAGAGTACTTTACCCCATAAAGTCAGAATACACATTCTTCTCAGCTGTTCATGGATCATTCTTCAAAAGAGACAACATTGTAGTTCATAGAACAGGTTTAAGTAAATGCAAAAGGCTTGAAGTTATTCCCTGTATACTGTCAGACCATAGTGCCTTGAAACTGGAGCTGAATAGCAAAAGAAACTCCAAAATCTTAACACATGGAAAATGAACAACACTCTTCTGAACAACCAATGGATCACAGAGGAAATTAAACAGTTTTTACAATTAAATGATAACCCCAGTACAACATACAGGAATTTATGGGATACAATGAAAGCAGTTCTGTGACGGAAATTAATAGCAATGAATGCCTACACCGGGAAAACACAGCAAGCTCAAATAAACAATCTAATGCTGAACCTCAAGTTGCTAGAAAAGGAGGAACAAGACAAACTGAAAGCTCATAATAGGGAGGAAATTATAAGGATCAGTGCAGAAATTAATGCAATGGAGACTAAGAAAACAATACCAAAAAATCAACAAATCAAAGAGTTGGTTCTTGAAAGGATAAACAAAATTGACAGACCTTTAGCCAATCTTATTAAACAAAGGAAGGAAAAGGCTCAAAACCACACTATAGGAATGATATGGGAGAAATCACCACACATCCAGTGGAAGTCCAGAGGATAATAAACACCACTTTGAAAATTTGTATAATAAGATGGAAAATGTAGAAGAAGTTGATAGATTTCTGGACACATATGAACTTCCAAAGTTGAACAAAGAAGATATAAAAATGCTAAACACCCCAATATTAATCTGTGAAATTGAAAATGTAATAAGAAACCTACCAACAGGGCTGGAGATTCAGGTCAGTGGTTCCAGCGCCTGCCTCACAAGCACAAGGTCCCAAGTTTGATCCCAGTAACCACATACAATGCTGGGCGTGGTGACTCATGCCCACCAGCAATCAATACCACATACCACAGGGCCGGGCGTGGTGGCTCACGCCTGTCATCCCAGCACTTGGGAGGAAGAGACAGGAGGATTGCTGAGTTCGAGGCTTGCCTGGGCTCCATAGTGAGCTCAGGGCCAGCCTCAACTACAAAGAGAGACTCTGTCTCAGGAAGAAAAAAAAGAAACCCACCAACAAAGAAAAGCCCTGGTCCTGATAGCTTTACTGCTGAATTCTACAAAACTTTTAAAGAAGAATTAAAACCATTACTTCTTAAACATTTTAATGAAATCTAAAGGGAAGTAGTAGTACTCCCATATTCGTTCCTGAAAACAACCATTACCCTGATTCCAAAAGGAGAGAAAGACCCAACCAAAAAACAGAACTACAGGCCAATCTCCCTAATGAACATTAATGAAAAAACCCTCAATAAGATACTGCCAAACAGAATGCAGAGAATCATCAAGATCATATACCGTGATCAAGCTGTATTCATCCCAGGGATGCAAGGATGGTTCAAAATACATAAATCAATAAACATGATACACTATATTAACAGACTCAAGGACAAAAACCATATGGTCATCTCAATAGATGCAGAAAAAGTGTTTGACAAAATTCAACACCCATTCATAATCAAAACCCTACAGAAAATCAGAATAGATGGACTTTATCTCAAACTAATAAAAGCTATTTATGAGAAACCAACAGCCAGCATCACTCTAAATGGTCAAAAACCGAAACCTTTCATACTAAGATCAGGAACAAGACAAGGATGTCCACTATCACCACTCCTGCTCAATATAGTACTGGAAACATTAGCCACAGCAATTAAGAGAAAGAAATAAAAGGAAAAAAGATAGAGAAGGAAGAAGTTAAACTGTCATTATTTGCCAATGACATGATACTCTACATAGCAGATCCTAAAAACTCAACCAAAAGACTGCTAGCCTTAATTGCCAAATTTAATAGTGTAGCAGGATACAAGACCAATGCTCAAAAATCAATAGCCTTTGTATACACAAACAAAAAACTCACTAAAAGAGAAATTAGGGAGTTAAGCCCTTTCACAATAGCATTCAAAACAATGAAATATCTGGGAATCATTCTAACAAAGGAGGTGAAAGACCTCTACTCTGAAAACTACAGCACTCTGATAAAAAGAGATTGAAAAACATATCAGAAAATGGAAAGACATCCCTTGTTCATGGGCAGAAAGAACCAACATAATCAAAATGGCTTTACTCCCACAACTAGTATACAGATTCAAAACAATTCCAATTGAAATCTCAACAGCATACTTCACAGATCTAGAGAAAATAATCCAGAAATTTTTCTGGAACCATGTTGAGAGCCGCACTGCGCCAAGGGTGTCGCCGGCCGCCCTAAGATGGCGCCCTGGCTGGGAGCCAGGACCGTGGTATGTGGCCCCACCGCTTCCTCCTTCCAACCTGCTAGTCTGCCACTTCCCCAGCAACTGCCAGAGCCTATAGGAATAGGCCAGATCACTAGCTAAAGAGCCAATCCCCTCAACTTCCTGTTTGTTACTATATAGCACGGGCGCCCGGGGGGGAAGGGGAAGATCACCGGAAGAAGCCGAGGTGTGAGAGGAGAGAAGAATAAAAGAGCTTCACCCGCCTCGAGGTTGTCTGGTGTCTTTCTTCTGGCCAAGGAAAGCTCCCGACAAGTGGTGGCCCGTACGGGGAACCTTTTTCTCCAGCTCTGCCGCAGCTGAGGACGGTTAAAGAAGCAGCTGCTGCTTTCGCGTTGCGGCGAAAGGCTCCGGGAAGGAGGATCGGATGAAAGTGCCAGGAACTGCTAGCGGGTAAGCTCCCCATTCCGAGGGAGGAGACGCTCCCACCGAGGAGGATACTTTTCTGAGAGGCCACGGACTTGGTCTCGGGCCTCCCGAGGACAACGGGTAAGAGATAGGACGTGGGGGGAATCATGGGGGCCGGATCCTCATCCCCTCGCCTGACCCGAGCCCTCGCAGATTTATTTGGAAAAAAAAAAAAAAGGGCGGCCGTCCCCAGGGCCCACAAATATATGGGGTGCTAGACCACAGCCAGGACCAAGATCAGGACCGGTGGCCGACGCTCCGGCCACCCCCCCAACAGAGTCAGTTCGGAAGCCTCTCCGGCGCGCCACCCCAGGGAGCGCCGGGCTGGACCTCCGTGCCACCGCCCGACTTGTACTGACGCCACGAATAGGCGTCCAGGCCGTCCCTGTGGATATGACCGGTCCACTAGAGCCCAATACGGTAGGGTTAGTCATGGGGCGCAGTTCCTGGACCCTGAGAGGGTTGGTGGTACATCCAGGGGTCATAGACTCGGATTATACAGGAACAATAAAGGTCATGATGTCCTCCCCGCAGGGGGTATTGGTGATCGCCCCGGGAGATAGGGTGGCCCAGCTGCTCATCCTCCCTTCCCACCATGCCCAGTTTCCCGCACACGAGAGAGAAAGAGGGGCGAGTGGCTTCGGGGCATCGGGGCTTGGTAATGCCTGGCTAGCCTGAAGGCAGGCAGGCACTACAGAAGGTAGAACAGGCACTCTCCCGCACCAGCCTGCGCCACGTACACCCGGAGCAGCCCATCGAGCTCTGCGTCCTGCGCACTCCCCAACAACCCACAGCCCTGCTATGGCAAAAAGGCCCTCTTTATTGGATTCACCCACAAGTCTCTCCAGCCAAGACCTTAAGCTGGTACCCGGAGATGGTGGCGGAACTCACTCTGTTGGGGGTACAAAAGAGTATAGAGATGTACGGTCAGAGGCCACAAAAGATTGTTGTCCCATACTCAGCACAACAAGTGAAGGTCTTGACGGCCACCCGAGACGAGTGGGCTGTGCTCCGGTGCTCTTTCCCGGGGGATATAGACTGTCACCTTCCCTCCGACCCGGTGGTGCACTTAGTCAAGCAGCACCCAGTAGTGTTTCCCAAGATGACAAGGACCACACCAATCGTGGGGGCTTTAAATGTGTATACTGATGGGTCTAAGACAGGCACGGGGGGAGTGGTCATCAAGGGACAAGAACCACAAGTGCTTGTCTTTAATAGCACCTCTGCACAGCAGGTAGAATTGCTCACGGCAGAATTGAGATGCTTCCTGAGTCCTTTAATCTTATCTCTGACAGTGCCTATGTGGTGCAATCTGTCTCCCTGCTTGAGTGCACTGGCAAAATCAGGCTCCCTTCCCCAGTGGGACGAGTACTAGCTCAGCTCCAACTTCTTGTATGGCAGCGACGCACCCCCTTTCATATCATGCATACTCGAGTGCATTCGGGACTGCCCGGACCCGTCTCTGAGAATAGCCATACTGCTGACCTCATGACCCGTGCGGTGTTGGCCTTTCCTATGGCAAGGGAATCTCCCATCGAGGCAGCCTGCCAATTCCATTCTCGGTTTCATGTGAACGCTCGCGCGCTCATGAGCCTCTTCAGGATCTCGCGTGAGGCTGCCAGAGACATAGTCAAGAATTGCGGATCCTGTGCACCCTTCCTCCACCCCCCCGGAGTTGGGGTGAACCCCCGTGGCCTTAAGCCTATGCAGATTTGGCAGATGGATGTTACCCATTACCCCGAATTTGGCAGGCTCCAGTATGTTCATGTGTCAGTCGATACCACTTCTGGTATTATGACGGCCACTGCCTGCACAGGGGAAATATCCAAAGATGTCATTTTCCATTGCTTGCAGTCCTGGGCCCACTGGGGCACCCCGATCCAGATCAAAACTGATAATGGTCCTGCCTATACTTCTCAATCATTCTCCTCTTTCCTACAAATGATGGGTGTCAAGCTTGTTCATGGAATTCCCTATAACCCCCAAGGGCAAGGCATCATTGAGCAGGCCCATTGTACGCTCAAGGAGGTACTTGATAAACAAAAAGGGGGAGTTGGGCAGGACAAAACATCCCATGTCCGCCTTAACCTTGCCCTATATACTCATAATTTTTTAACTCCTGATGTGCACGGTCGTACCGCTGCGGAGCGCCATTCTGACCCCGGCTGCGCTCCCAAGCCATTGGTTCGATGGAAGGATGTGTCCACAGGACTATGGAGGGGCCCGGACCCCGTCTTGGTATGGTCCAGAGGAGCGATTTGTGTTTTTCCTCAGGAGGATGAGGTGCCGTGGTGGGTTCCAGAAAGGTTGACGCGAGTGGCCGACGTGGAAAGGCGCAATGGGAATGTCGTGGCCGGTGACAATGGTCGTGCTGCTACTACAGCTGCCCCAAGTCCGGATGAGCGATGAGTACCACTGGGGAATCCTAGATACCCTCCCCCTCCTTCTTCCGGAGAGGCTCTCGGCTCGGGTGTTCCCCAGGTTCCTCACGACAGCTCCCGTTCGCTCCTTTTGAGCCTGAGCTTGGCCCAGACATTCGATCCCTGGTAGTATCATTAAGGGGATTGCTGTGTTTCCACGTCTGGGAGGAGCGCGAGGTGAATGTCACAGACCCACCTTGCGTTACCCTATGTAACACCACTATGGGTTGGCTGGATCCCCCTAAGCATGGGGCTCTGTATATAACACATGGCACTGTCATGCTGGGGTCTGCCCCTTTTCGCCCTTCTAAGGGGAATGGGACTATCCCGAAACAACCCAGGTGGGCTCCTCATTGCAGGAGCACCAGGGAATGGTCCTCTTGGTGGACCAGGTGCCTAGGTTCGAGGACCCAGTGGGCAGTGCGTGGCTTCTTTACCTTTTCCCCTTATGTTTGTTCCTACCAGAATTCAACGTATTCGGGCCTCAATTGGACCTATCAAAGCCCCACGCAAGCGGCCCCGGAAAATCCTTTTAATATCTGGCTCCTCTGTGGGGAAAATGGAAGCTGCACCAACATTTCCGCTGTGAGCATGATAAAAGGGGGCCGCGTAGGTAACCACAGCATAAGCTGGTACACCATCGGATTCCAAGAGACCGCAAGGATAACCGAGCCTGGGACCAATGTCTCCTTTGACCCCGCCCCGGTCTGTGTACGGCCGCCCTTCCTTTTCCTTGTTTCCAATAGTACCACAGTTGATTCTGTACAGAGTTGTTTCTTCTCACAGTGCTGGAATGCTTCTGAGTTCCCATGGGCAGTAGTCGTCCGACTGCCCCGTTATGTGCCCTGGCCTATTTCGGCCCCTTCAGGTGAGATGATCTGGATTCAGCGCCATAAGAGAGACTTCGGAATCACTGCCCTTATCATCGCGGTCTCTGCGACAGTGGCAGCTGCAGCACTGACGGTCGCCATACAAACAGCAACGACCGTCAATCAACTTTCGCAGGCTACAGCCGAAGCCTTACACAGAGACCTTGGGGGTGCAAGAACACCTGTGGACGGGACTTTTGCTTGTGAATCAGCAGGTCGATCTACTCCAAAAACAAGTGGACGTTCTTTTCCGGTTACAGACAGGGTGCCAGTGGCACCTATCTGAGCTCTGTGTCACACCAGTCCCTTTTGTCAATTATTCCCATGCCGCTAATCTGTCCCATCAGTTGTCGATGGCCCTGCGGGGTAATTGTTCGTGCAAGATGGACCAGTTGCTGGACGAGGCCCGCACTGCTGTCGGACTGGTCAATTCTACTCGAGTCGATCTGAGTCTCGCTTCCGGGGTGACTAGTTGGCTGCACCAGGTGTTGGGGTTTGCCCGTGTGTGGGGAGGAATGGGTGCGTTAGGGGTTGTACTTGGTCTCCTCCTCCTCTTATTGGTATGGTGGATTCACATGAGTAAGAGACAGAGACGCCAGGAACACCAATGGATTGGCCAAGCACTTCAGGCTCTGGAGGCTGGGGTGTCACCAACAGTGTGGCTTGGCATGCTAGAAGGGTAGCCAGAGACGGGTAAGATTTCCTGGGGGTTCTACCAACCTAAGACAGGGCCGAGGGCATCGAACCCTCGACGCCCCATGACGGGTAAGGAGTAACCCTGCAGGAGACAACCTAAGACAGGCACCTTCTCTGCCTTAATTGTAAAATTAAAAGGGGGAGATGTTGAGAGCCGCACTGCGCCAAGGGCGTCGCCGGCCGCCCTAAGATGGCACCCTGGCCAGGAGCCAGGACCGTGGTATGTGGCCCCGCCGCTTCCTCCTTCCAACCTAATAGTCTGCCACTTCCCCAGCAACTGCCAGAGCCTATAGGAATAGGCCAGATCACTAGCTAAAGAGCCAATCCCCTCAACTTCCTGTTTGTTACTATATAGCACGGGCGCGCAGGGGGGGGGGGAGATCACCGGAAGAAGCTGAGGTGTGAGAGGAGAGAAGAATAAAAGAGCTTCACCTGCTACGAGGTTGTCTGGTGTCTTTCTTGTGGCCAAGGAAAGCTCCCGACAGAACCACAAAATACCTAGACCAGCAACAGCAATTCTAAGCAACAAGGATATGTCAGGGGTATCACAATCCCCAACTTGAAACTATACTACAAAGCCATTGTGTTAAAAACTGCATGATACTGTAAAAGGAAAAGACCCAAGGACTAGTAGAATAGATTAGAAGACCCAGAAACTACTCCAGATATGCTAAGCCAATTTATCTTTGACAAAGGAGCCAAATATCCTCAGTGGAGGAAAGACAGCCTCTTTAACAAATGGCACTGGAAAAACTGGGCTTTAACATGCCAAAGACTAAAGATAGACCTATCCCTGTCACCATGTACTAAACTAAAATCAAAGTGGATTAGAGACCTAGACATTAAAACAGAAACACTAACCCTGCTGGAAAACAGGCTAGGTAAAACTTTTGGACACATTGGCTGAGGGAAAGACTTTATGAACAAAACCTCTATAGCACAAGAACTAGCAGAGGGAATCAACAAATGCGATCTCATCCTATTAAAAAACCTTCTGCACAGCAAAAGAAATCACCAGCAGAGCTAAAAGACAACCAACAATATGGTAAAAAAATCTTTACTAGCTGTTCCTCAGACAAAGGGTTACTATCTAGAGCATATAAAGAGCTTTTAAAAATCAGCCCCACTGATTCAAAAACTGGCCTCTGAAATGAACATTTTTCAGAGGAAAAAGTAAAAGCAGGTAAGAAGCATATGAAGAAATGTTCAACATCACTGTTCATTGAGAGATATAGATGAAAACTACACTGAGATTTCATCTCACTCCACGAAGAATGTCTGCTATTGCTAAATCAACCAACCATAAATGCTTGCGAGGCTACAGGGAGGAAGGGACCTTTCTCCACTGTTGGTGGGAATGTAAACTGGTTATGACCACTGTGGAGAGTCCTCAAAAAATTAGGAGTAGAGGTCCCATTTGACCCTCTATTCCCCTGCTAGGAATAAACATGAAAGAAAAGAATCATATCATAGCAACATATGTGCACCCACACTTATAGCAGCTCAGTTTGTGATAGCTAAATTTTGGAAACAATCCAAATGCCCATCAACTGGAGGCTGGATAAAGAAGATGTGGGCTTTTTTAATAAAATGGAGTATCGTGCTCACTTCGGCAGCACATATAATAATAAAATGGAGTATCACTCTGCCATAAAGAATGGTAAGTTTGAGTCATTTATATTCAAATGAAAGTAACTTGAAGACACAATCACAAGTGAAACAAATAGATCACAGACGTATAAATACCACATCTTTTCTCTGGTATGAGAAACTGAAGATGTGAATGAATTCTAGAATGTATGACAGTGTGAAATAGAAAATATTCAAAGGGAAAAGGGGAGGGGTAAGTAATGAGGGGAAAGAAAAAATGTGATGTTAAAAAAGAGAGAAAGCATATGTATATAGAAGGTGGAGATGGTAGGATGGGTAGGGAAATGGGAATAAATGAGAATTAAGTTATATCATATACTGGTACAAATTCTCAATATCAATGTGATCATGATGTGTCTATAAAATGTACATCTAAAGAATTCAATTTTTAAAAAAAGTAAGAGGCTTGTCTAGTGCTCAGTGATTTCCAAAGCATTTTATGTACATATCTATACATGTATGGCTATGCATGTATGGGACATCTCCATACTACACATTTTTTGTGGCATACATTTATATTGTATGAGGAGACATTACATCCACTCTTTATTGATAATAATACCAAAGTTCTAAGAAAAATATCATGTAACTAAGTGTATACTGAAGACTCTTAACTCCAAAATCAGATCAACTTTCTACTTGCTTTCATCTGGATACTTGGAAGGCAACAGGTTTTTATTTGAAATTATACAAGCTGTGTCTTATAATCAACATTGTCTTCACAGCACTCTTGCATCAGAGAGTGGATAAGAAGCCAGACAGAACACCCTGCCATTTGTAGATCTGTGAAAACACATTTCTTGGCTGTCACCTTTGGGTGCT
The DNA here is from genome assembly GCA_004025085.1 of Thryonomys swinderianus. Lineage (NCBI taxonomy): Eukaryota > Metazoa > Chordata > Mammalia > Rodentia > Thryonomyidae > Thryonomys > Thryonomys swinderianus. The sequence continues at coordinate 1,727 of PVIC010008429.1, read as the reverse complement.
TGAGTTTATCATCTCTATAAAGTATTTTGTTATTAAATAGCATGTAAAACGAGATTACTGCTTATTTTTCATAAAGTCAAACTCAGAACGGCACAGACCAATGAAACTTTGCTTCAGGGGTGAAGTAAAAGAGGGCCTGCATCAATGCCAGTGTAAAAAGCAAAAGGAAATAGGATCACTGGCTCCTTAGCCCCGCAACACCCACTCACCAGCCACCCAAGGCAGAGGCTGGAAACAGGGAGCGCAGGCCCGTCCCCTCCCTGCCCTGCGTTCTAGTGGCCTCTGAACACCAGCCATGCTCACCTTGCCGTCTCCTTCCATTCCATCTCCTGTCCATCCACGGCCAGAAGCTCGTCCAGCTCGGTGAAGAGCTGAGGGGGTGCCGGGCTGTCATCCTCCTCTCCCAAGATGAATCGGATGCGCTCTGCGGCAGGAGAGACTGCAGAAGTGAAAATGCTGTGGTTAAACACTGGCTGGACAACCCTGAGGAAAGTGTAGCTCCAGGCTCTTCCTCTCTCCCCAATGTTATTAGATTTCCCTTCCACATCCTCAATGGACATCTTCTTGCTGAGCCGCCCTTATCCCCAGCCTAGAGCCAGAAAGACATCGAAGCCTCTCTCTATTCCTCTAGTCCACTCTGGGCTCAGTTCTCCTTCACTCTGCACAAGGACAGCACCCAGTTCTGGGTGGTGTTTGACCGAGAACCTTGAGCCCTCAGACGAGCGAGGTCCACGCACACTACTCGCCTCCCTCCCAGCAAAGGACTTGTCCAAATCATAAGACAAGGATCAGAGTGGACCAATGGGTTCTTTGTGTCCAGTGGGAGGGGCAGCAGAGCACCCCAATCCTGAGTTTTCCCCGGCCCCACCTCCCACCCTCCTTGAGTCCAATGTTTAAGCCTGTGCCCTTCAGGTCTTTACAGCCCAAAACTTCTTGAACTGCGAAGCTGATGAAGGAATATTTAACAAGATAGTGTTTCTTCTTACATAATGGCAGTACCCAAAACATTTAGTCACATTTCAGTGAGCTTGAAAAACAAGCCCAAGTAAAATATTGTACACCTAAGGGGAGAACCTTCCCAGTGCACTTAAGCACATAATTGAATGCTCTACTAGCTCCTTTTGACCTCGTCTCCTGAAAATCATGTAATGAAAAATTAACTAGAATTTAGCTCAGGTTTTGAGTTATGTTCTCCTTCTTGAAAGAGGGAGAGAGAAAACACCCTTGGAAATTAACTTAATGGCCACTCTGCAAAACTAAGCCCCATGAATACTTTTATAATCCCGGTAAATCAAGACCGGAATATACAGGTGAATTTAATACACAACAAAGTATGATTCTGCAGGTCAAAATTTGCTTACTACAGTTAAATTCACAAAAATAAACTAATTACAATAACAATGAATCTTAAAATATGTATTTACCTATTAAAATGGCAACAATGAAAGAGACAGAGGGAGGGGATAGGAGTGGATGGAAAGGGGATGAAAAGGAACTTAGATGGGTTATGTACATGGGCCAGCTCCAAGAAGGAGCAAAAGCACTATACTACTCACGTGTGCTAGTAATATTTTTAAATGGCAACAATGAAAAAAGAGAATGGTAATGTTCGGTGTTTAGAAATCACACAGTGTCATGTCCTGATGCCGGGTACTGATGGGCCCTAAATGCTAACACCCTCTAAAGGAAAGGGAAGAGAGAAATGAAAATACACTCTGAAATTCTTC